>JAULBU010064135.1:0-30614 GCA_032358235.1 Odonthalia washingtoniensis
ATGTTGAGGTACTTTTCGTATCAAGGAAATTTATTCTTTCTATGTCCCTCCCAATATCCAGTGTCCTTGATTCTTCAAATGGTATCTTATATTGTTCGGTAAAGGTCTCGGCATATCGTATGACACTGCGCATGAGGTCAATGAACAAAATGTCCTTTTTGGTCTTCGACGATGATATGTTTCGGGACCTGCTGAGATTTATAACTTCCTACGGTGTCATGGTCTCCTTATCATTACGTACGAGAAAAGCTACACGAATAAGATCTCTCGACCAATTTTTTTCGAAAGTTACCATTCCACCAAGAATTTGGAGTGCGGACAGTCAATGTCTACCGTCCACAATAACCAATGACTTGTCGGATTTATGTACAATTATTTCTATTTCCTGGCTGCATAATTTCGAGATACCAGTATACTTGCCGTCAACATCTTCAGATTCCAAAGTTTCTGAAATCATCCCGAAACCAACTTGATACCGCTCTTCTTCAAAGGATGTAACGAATGCATCACAATGCTCGGTTTTCACATCTCTCAAAGGGTTCTTGACGTTTCTGACTTGACTAAGTCGAAGAAATAATTCGACAGTCAAATAATTACTAAGATGAAAGTCCGTAAGCGGAACAGACCACCCGCTATCGGTATCCTCATTACCATCCCTGTTCGCGCGTTTAATTGAGATAAACTTCAACGCTTGAGAATCCCAGCAATGAACAACGTCTTCCGATTCGAAAACACGGAAGATGGATGGGTTGGTACCTCTTCATTATTTTCATAAGAAGGATATTCCCGTTCTTTATGCATGCTTCACTCGCACATCGAATATTTCTACTCTGTATAATATGTCATCCAGTGCAGCCGTTGACCATTTTGATGTATTCCCTAGGTTAGTTCCAGTTCCAGCCCTAACTTTTTCTGTACCAAAAAGGAATGAAATCATATCCGAACAAGCAATTCCACGACACCCTCGGGATGACTTCACCAATTCAATGGAATCATCATCTAGACAGTACAGCTCAACAGAAACATTTGGAACTTTACCCCTTTCTGCTGCATCGAAACTGTTTTCCTCTCCAAGTATCAGCTTGTGGAATAGTTCTTCAACGCTTGCTGATAGATAGAGATGCATGAAACATTTTCCCTGCGCGGATACAGAAGATGACGACATAGTTGATTATAGAAGTATTAAGTTGAACTTGAGAAATATTGAAGTCAGTTGACGACGGCTGGTTGTGAAGAAGGATATCGGAATGTTACGCGTGATATATACAACAAAAAATATTGCGATTTTACAATGTTTTCATTCGTATGACTTCGCTTCAGTTGTATGACTTAGATGATCGGTTTGTCATCTTTGTTATCAGAAACAGAACTGTTGTATGAATTTATAAATCAAACGGAGCTTCTGTAACGACACAAAACTTCTACCGTGTAGGGGGGTGTTGGAATCATACGTGGTATATTGAAAAATATGTTTGCGGCGAAAATATTACTCGCAAATATTTCCGAAAACTTTTCCTCCATATGGAGGCCGAAATATTACAAGAAATTAAATAATTGATTTTTTCTTGCAAAAAATTAAATATTTGTTATCCTGCAAAACCTTTTCTTCCATTTGAGTCCGAAAATTTACAGGAAATGAAATAATTGATTTTTTACAGCAGAAAATCAATTACCTAATTTACTACAATGTTTCGGCCTCCATATGGAGGAAAATGTTTACAATGTTTCTTCGTCTGTTCCAGTAATACAAACAGGGCCATTCTGACGTCGTGCGGAAAATTAAATATATAATTTTCTACAGTATGTACCAGATGTCAACATTATATACCTTTCCCGGATATAACATCGCGGTACTACTACCGTTGAATTACCTTCTTCACGTTCGTTACTATTCTTACACCATCAAAATCGACAATTTTCCCTCTACTCGAATAATAAGGCCTCCCGCAATCGTCATCATACCGTTGCAGCAACACTTTCTTCAAACATATCATATCAGAATAAACATATACTCACATCACGTCAAATTAAAAGCAACGCCCTACAGCTTGATAATTTCAACAGCAGCTTCACACTTCATATATTATTCTCTACCAACATCTCCCACAAGGATTTTGCAATCAATTTCAGAATTCTACATCCTATCCCCCAACAATTTTTAACTCCTTTTTCAACCCGGAAATTGTTGGCGTGTCTCTGACACTCTTAAAGAAAAACAGGGAAAACAGAAACAGAAAACGGTCTAAAGTTACCTATGTGTTTCTGTTTTCCTTTCTCGCTTCCCACTCCCTCGTTTTACAAGTTTTGAAATGTAAAACGGTCCAGTGGAAGCTGCATAAAATCATTTCTAAAAATTTCTATTGGTACACCCCGGCCAATCACAAAAGAGAAAAATAATACCTCCAAAAATGTACACCACACAACTCCCTGCTAACACTGGAACACGGAGCCCAGATCAAACTCTCTATATTACCAGAAATGTTTCTTCTTCCTAATTCCACCCGTCGGCTTCAGACGGTTTTATGGGCTCCTTTCTACACAATCCAACTAGCTCCAATCAAAACAGCTCCTCTATGAACAACACGAAATCTTCCAACCAACAACGATCGTCGCACATATCGACCTCCTGCGCTGCGTTCACGCCTATTAGATGAACCGCCACTGAGTCTTTCTGGCAGTCCGACAGTAGCGTGATACCTTATCATGGCTCTGATAAAGCAGACTGCTCGGAGGTCTACAGGTGGGAGGGCTCCATGCGAAAAAGAAAAAAAGAATTTCAGTTAAACAATAAAATGAATGTAGAAACGCAGTATGAAAAATTTGACTCAAGGGTTTATTAACCATCCGAAGGATGGCGCTGCACGTATGGAAGGAAATAACGGTCATGAATGGCGCTTCGCGTGTAGCGGCCATGGGGGACGATAAATCATAGCGTTGGTGCTTCGCACGCACAACGCGACATGGTCCAAATATGTTTACTTAGGGGCCTGGAACTTGACGGTCTTATTCAACTCTGGTCCATGAGAAACTAAAACGAGATCACCAGGATTGTAGAGGTGAGACTCATCTTGCAAGATGATTCGAAGAGAGGATTGTGCAACAATCTGACAATCGATCCTATTTGCTCTGACAGAAGAGAGTGCAACCATCTCATAATCGCTACTTTCTTGAGCACGATCACCTATCTGAGAGACATCTCCAGGGGTAATACGAGGCTTTACTCCCTAAAGGAGTTCAAATGGGGAGGCAACAATACCTAACTGCCGACTGCATGAACTGAAGAGAGAATCAGGAAGCGCTTCTTCCAAATATCTACCCTCCCCGATAACCATTTTCTTGAGACGTATCTTGTTGGTCCAAATCATACTTTTTGCGCGGCCATTTGACATCGGCGCGTACGTGAGGACAGTGTTCCAGTTGGTGCCCCGTTTCTCCATGACATTGCGATAGAATGAGCCGTGAAGCACGTTGCGTTATCGCTTACAATTGTGGATTGAGCAGCAAAAGGACGAAGAATTACCTCTCTGAGGAACGATATGACCACGTGTGCTGTGGTAGTCTTGGTCGCCCTTTCTATCAGCCAACCCGTCAAATGTTTCACGCATACAAGTATGTGGCGATTCCCTGTTCTAGAAGGAGGGAGAGGACTGGCAAAGTCAATCGAGAAGATATAGTCTACTCAAAGGAAGGAAATTAGTAGTTCGGTACGTTGACAATGGATTTGCATGCTGGCAACCTTCACAGATACGCATGGAGGTGGCGATTTCTGGATGTACTTCTGGCAACCAGAATCGAGCCAAGAAGAAGCTATGGGGTCGTCCGTACGTCTCAATGACCAATATAATCATGAAATGATATCAGAATACCAGGTCTACTTGCCTGGTTTGCTCCCAGGCGGGACCAGAGTTAGTGTGAAGGAACAGCTTGTAGGCCCACACTATGAACTTCTTTACAGCCCATCGGGTAGTCTTAAGATCCTCTAAATCGTACTCCTCTATCGAACGACCAGATAGATGGAGAAGGACACCGAAAAGTCCTGGATCAAGACTTATGGGAGGTGCAACAACTTGGACCGCACAATCAAGATAGCCGTCATCATCGCCGTCAGGTGGAGTTGGACCTTGAATACACCGGGACAGGTAGTTCGCTGCACCATTGTCGCTTCCCGCACTATATTCTATCTTGAAATCGTACTCAGCCAGAAAGTCTAACCAATGGGCAAGAAGTCCATGCAAATCCATCTTGGCGAACGCATAACGCATAACGCAACGATTGATGATATGTAATGAGAATGAACGGTATAGATGACAGTAGATAGAGTCTAACGTTCTTGGGGACGAATATGACTGCCAGAGCTTCTCTCTTGCATTTCATACAGTTGTGCTAAATAGTGTTCATAGTTCGACTAGAAAACTAAATAGGGTGAACACGGCCATCCTCGTTCTTTTGGGACAGAACAGAACCAACTGCAACAGATGATGCGTCAGTCTCGACAATGAAACTTTGTTCGAAGTCGGTGAACGAAAGGACCGGATGTGAGGTGAGAGCCACCTTAATATGTTTTAAGGAGATGTTCATCTCGGGGTTCCATTAAATGGGGACTTTCCCCGAAGTTTGCGCATGCAAAGCTGCGTATGTATCCGCAAAAAACTTGACAAAACGACGATAATGTCCCGTCAGATCCAAGAAGCTACGAAACTCGGTAGCGGTAGTTGGTACTTGAGCCATTCGAATGGCCTCAATCTTAGAAGGGTCCACATGAATACTCATCGCGTCCACGACATGTCCGAGTAGTTCCACCTTGGGCTGTACGAACGAACATTTTGAGATCTTCAGCTTCAGACCATGTTTTGCAATCAGCTGAAAGACTTGTAGGAGATGATCGAAATGTTCCTTTTCTGACTTGGAGAACACCTCGATATGATCAAGATAAACCCAAAAAAACGGAATACCAGCAAAGATGATGTCCATAATTTGCTGAAAGGTAGAAGGGGCATTCATGAGGCCAAATGGAATGACATCAAACAGAAAAGGTCCAAACCGGCAAAAAATGTCGTATTTTCCCTGCAGCATTCTAACATGCGTACTTTCCAATAGCCAGAAAATAAATCCTGAGTTGAAAACACGACACTGCCCTCTAGGTCATAGAATATCTCTTGGATCTTTGGGAGGGGCCGACGATCTTCCTTCATTTTCGAATTCAGAGTGTGATAGTCCACGCAGAATCTCGGCTTTCCAACCTTTTTCGTGGGTATTACCAAAAAATGGCCACGGTGATATCGTAGGTGTAATTACCCCAGTGTCCAGCATCTTTTCCAGTTCTTCGCGGACAATGTCATCATGATGCGGGAACATACGACGAGATGGTATATGTATGGCTACCGTACCTACTAACTCGAACGAGTGTTTAATGGGTACATCTTCTGGTCGAAGGTCGTCCAGTGTACATGCGACAATATTCGACTCCTTTGGAGAGAAAAAGATGTTTCCCGAGTGCTCATCCTATAAATTAGTCAACTTCGCTCGTTAGAGGTCAAGTTTGTGCTCATTTTCTGACTCAACATAATCAAAGTTTTGGGGTTCATCGTCCCGAACCGTGAGAAGAAATGGTCCATCTTGACCCTCTTCTGCTTCCGAAAAAGACTCTGGAGCTATGTCGGTATCAGATGTGAAGTATCCACTGTCCGTTCCGCTGTTGGTCAGCCGATACTTGGATAAACCTGGTTGGAAGGAAACCATAACAATATTTTCGCCAATTTTGAAGGGAGCAACATCTTCATATTTTACCTTGCCTCTGAGGCTCCTCATAGTTGGAACACCAATTATGACGTTGAAGGGCGCACCCTTAATAAGGAGTAGATCTAGGGCAACAGACACTACATCCAAAGAAATAGGGGCAACTTTTAGCAAACCCATCGTAGAACAATTAGAACCATTAGCAACGGTGATACCTTTCTTCGTTGCAATCGGGGTCAGAGAGAGGGAGCTTTGACGATTTCTCCCGACAAAATATTCGGCGATGCACCGGAGTCCAACAGAGCCCAAGCCTCTGTTCAGTATACTTTCATACATGTTAAACGAAAATCATGCTAGGCAGCATCTTACGGAACTTGAATGTGAACGGGGTTGTCCGCTTCATCTGCAAAATTAGCGTTGTAGGCTGGACGAGTCAAATTATGACGAAACATGCTTGTCAGAGCTCTGTTGGCTTCAACAGCATCTCCTCGGAGCAAGTTTCTAAATGTCAATCCACAATGGGATTTGGGGAGTGCTATAGATACGTCTTACTTGGGAAATTGCTTCAGTACATCCTTCTTGGTGGACCTACTTGCCTTCTTTAGATCAACTCTCGGGCGTGCCGGAACATGAACGGGATTGCATACTTTATTCTGGGGACCAGGCCATCTGGGCTGGCGATTTCGGGCATGGGTTGACCATCTGAATTCCGCTTCAGGGCTGGAACTGGGTCCATGTCTTCATTCTCCATAATGATTCTTACACGCGAATGATTATTTGTCTAATCTTTCTTTTACAATTCCTCGACCTTTCTATCCGGCTTATCGATTCGAACCCAGCATGTCATTTCTGAGAGTCTCATCTTGTAGCACTTCGTACAAAGTGCATCTAAATGGGAATTTTTACTACAGCGATTCGCAAAATGACCAGGCTTACGGTAATACGAGGAAGTACGTTCTCCGTCCATCTTGGACTTACTCCCGGATTATTAGGTCTTTTCATCATAGGGGTCAGGTTCGACAGTTGATCCGGCAGGGCATTAACCTAGTTTTCCACATTTGAAACATAAGAGTCCGGGCGAACAAGTAACTTAGTCAGTGTAACATATCTAGGGGAAGCTTGAAATGAAGTCTTCCCATTCTGGTAGTCAATGTTGGCTTGTTTCGCCGTCGCAAAGTTCGAACAGCCTCTGAAGATAACAAAATGCTCCAATTCCGGTATTTGAATTACTGAGTTGAGGAGCAATCTAAACTTTGATTCATAATTAAACTTGGTCTTTTCCAACGCATGATCCATTTCACGCAGCGAAACGATTAAATAATCGGCACGGAGTCGCGCGGACATTGAATTATGAATAAGATCTTGCGCATCCTCACTATCGCCAAAGTGATCGATGAGGGCCTCCTTGACTTGGACGAACTCTGAACCTTCGGGATTCATCTCGACATCAGCTGAAAAATTATCGTAGAAGAAATCGAACGCAGCGCCGTAGAGGTAGGAAACCAACTCGGAGTCTTTCTACCCGTTAGTTTTGCGTCGCATAATTGCGTTTTCGAATTACAAGAAGAAACGCCTGACATCCGAGTCTCCCGAAAATATGGGAGTTGAATCGGCCGTTCACGCGAGTACCATGTTGGCGTGTCTCTGGCACGCTTCAAGAAAAACAGGGAAAACAGAAACAGAAAAAGTTCTAAGGTCACCTGTTTGTTTCTATTTTTCTTTCTCGCTTCCCAATTCCTTGTTTTACATGTTTTGAAACATAAAACAGTCCAGTAGAAGCTACATGAAATCATCTCTAAAAAATTCTATTGGTACACTCCGGCCAATCACCAAAGGAAAAATAATATCTTCTAAAATGTACACCACAGAACTGAGGAACAACACAACATGTCATCTTCAATCTCTACTGAAATATTCTCTACCCAAGAAAAAATCAGTCTCTGAATCTAAATTCACTCGATTCCTGCTGTTCTCCTTTATTGACAGTTTATCTGGTTCATCTTTCAAAGAAAACTTCAACTACAGGAATATCAACTTCAAGAATTATCTCGAATGGTTGAGGTTCCATGAAGACCCGATTTCCAGGCACATAATAGCACGTTTAGAAACGAAGATGAATGTCAGAGTGAAGCCTTTGAAACAATAGGTAGTCGATTCTATAGGAGCGAATAGTGAAAAGGTACTAGAAGAAATGGGTTCTCAGAAAATGCGTCAGATAGCCCTTGCATCTCTCACCATATACACATTTAGTTATAGAGATGAACGCACACTGAAAATTTTCAGTGACAACTTCAGTGACAACTTCGCTTCGACTGGATTCTTACCTGGTCCAATATTCATTCACATGATCATCCAGTCAACTAGAAAAAGACAAAGACGGAACCCATTCAACATTTACATCCCAACAACTTTCGAATATCTTCTCTTTTACCACAGCATTTAATTTGTCTCGGAGTCAAGTCTAGAAAATATTTTAAGACGAGTAACAGAAATATTCTCAGCATGAAACATTTCACTGGTACTAGAATAGGGTTCGTTTCTCAAAATGTTTTCAAGGCATGGGCAAGACTGGCAACTTCAATCGAAATTCTTCTAGTCAGTACAATGATGTCACCGCACATCTTCCACAACTCAGCAACATCTAGATTCGAAGTTCTTTCTTCAAGGAGCGAAGGTTCTTCTGCAGTTGCTCAAGAAACAAAATTTACGACAGATGATGAACCAGTCACGATCGAAGAATTGATGTCCGAACAAGCTTGGAATAGAACAAACAGAGTGGACACAGAATTTAGTTACATCGCATCTTCATGTTTCAACAACCTACACAAAATATTGTACAAAATTTCCTTGTACGACCCAGATTCCAACATGGAATCAACTCCAATACTGAAACCTTTCTTCTGTGATCCAAACAGCTCGGAATTGTGGCAAAGATTTTCTGGTATACCTGGTCATGTCTACGAGCTTCTCAACTTATCAGTTTCAGTTAGTAACACCATATAAGTCATAGTAGACGTTGATGAGAATATTTCGCCTTCAGAGGAAACTGAAACTGGTTATGGTAAGCGTTAATGTTCATCGTCTTCCGAACAATTGAAAAGAAATAAGAAGAAATATAAGGTTACTGGCAGCAAAGAAATGGAAATATTCCCAAAACCAATCTTCGGATATAACGACAGAAGTTAAGGAGGAATATGATGTAGAACCAACAGATTCAGATGAGCTGACTACAATGGGATTGAACGAGTGAAATTGCTGAATTTAAGTATGTATAATTACTGTTGCTGCTATGACTACGATTTTCAGTCCCTTACCGACACACATGACGATTTCATTGGTCAGACTCTACAAGATAATGTTCATTTTATTCTAATAGACACTCCATACAACATTAGATATATGAACGACTATCCAAATTCATATCACGATCAGTTCACGGTAGAAAACATGAAAAATTGGTACATTTCTCGGACACTGTCAACAGACGAACGAACAGATTTTTACTCAACTGTCTAAACCGTGTAAGGGAGAGGAGGATTACCAAGAATACACGAAATATGGGGATGAAAACGAATTGATACACATGGAGGAATTAAAGTGCATTGTTGTGACAAATTATCAAAACAATAAGAAATCTTCCCAGCCTACAGTATTTCCTATTCCACATTCATTCATTTACTTAAGAAGTTTTTGTACACACAATCCACTTTATGATTCTGAAGTTGACCTCAGTAATTACTCGATCACATTCGATTTATGGGTTCAGATTCGAACGTACAGTGAAACGTGTAACAAGGTGAACCACACTGAACTTACTATACATACGATCGGAACCCATTCACATTTCAATAAAATAAAAGAGGTAACTTTGAATAAAACCAATAAAACAGAAGCGAAAGCATCACCCTGTAATCAACAAAACATCCATCCAGGTAAACAGAAGCAGCCGTCGTGTCACAACTTAGACGAAGTTCTACTGAAAGGAATAACTGCTGTTAATTAGCTATTCTAAACTGAACGGCCGTCAGTCGCTAACCCAGGACTAGGGATGATGACACTATTAAGTGTGGTAGCCGATTGAACGTATTGTGAAGGCGGATTGTGGTATACCTATCACCAGTTTGCGTCAATCCAATAGTACGTCATAAGACCTACGGAGGAGTGGAGAAGAATTAAGAAGGATTGATATTTAATAAAGGAGAGAGAGAATATGATAAGTGCGAAATAGAAAAAAAAAGAACCCTGGGAATATTTATTTTTGTTTTGATGATTTTTTACAACAATGCACTTTAATTCTTATGTGTGTATCAATTCGTTTTCATCCCCTTATTTCGTGTATTCTCGGTAATCCTCCTTTCCCTTACACGGTTTAGATGGTTGAGTACAAATCGTTTCATTCGTCTGTTGACAGAAACTGTTTTGACACCGGGAAGTCATGGACATATTTTTTGTTTGGAAATGCGAGTTTCGTCCTGGTTTTAACATATTAAGTCGAAAAAGTAATTATTCTCATCAGAAAACCCCGAAGATGATGACATTGGAAAAGGATACAATACTGGAATAAGCTTTTTCAGTGTGGAGGAAACACCGCACCATTACACGAATACAAGGGGTTACTATGCATCAGATCCAAGGATACCCCGTCCTACGCTTCTCTCCGTGGTTGAACAGGTAGTACACTTCTGGAAGAATGGTATGGTATGGGATCTCACTTTGAAAAGGATAACCTACAGTCGTTACCGGTTCATTACTTCTGTTCAGCCCGGAACATGTAATGAAAAGAATAACATCCCAAGGATCCCTATTAACGAAAAGGTATCCCTTCCATGTCAGACTAAATATTCCGGTAGGAGACTGTTGAAACTGGATCTAGTAGATCGGCATAACCCACTCTAATTACATTTCTCCAACGGACTGAACGACATACATCATAATTAATGTGGCGACGGCTACAGTATCCACTTACACGTATCTCACCTACCATACTCACTGTAATATTCACTGACACCCAGAACCTTCAGATGCTCGCATTCAGGCGTCAACAAAAGACACTCGTGGACCCTTCATCTTTGATGTACATGTATATGTATTGTCTCTAAGTTCCGTTCGTGACGATCTTCTTCAGTATAAGAACGTCACTCTCCCCTTTCTACTTTTTACCGCTTCTCTTCTTTTTCTTATTTTTTTCCTTCAATTATTAAACCTCAGTTTATAATTTTTTGCGATCTACGGTGTTGTCACAACAGTCCAAATTAAACAAATCTGTATCGTTACTGATTTTAGCTCGTTCCGTCTCCTCACCGACTAACGCAACTTTTTAACTACATCAGTAGTTGTCCCTATGTTATTACTGACCTCGACCAGTTTATCCTCGCTTTGCTCGACATCCTCCCTCTATCCCGTAACCTCGCTAATCGCATACTGTCCACCGATGTACTGTAGACAATCATCGCTGGAATCCACATCACATCACTAAATCATACTCTACATTACAAATTATTACACGCTCTACTACACGTGTCACAACACCCTCCTCCACCTGCGTCCACACGCGGCTGTATTCTATCCCCAAACGTTGACTGCCACCGTTCATAATTACAGCAGTTTCGTAGCCCATCCGTGTTCTTCGACAAAGACAGCAACCAGAAAACCGACGGTGAAATAGAAGATTTTGATTTTCCTTCTCTGTACAGCCACAAGTCTGGGAAAGTACCGCCATTTGAAGATTATCATTCGGTGAAAATCTATGCCTTGCTGAACAAGAAGAAGGTATTTCTTGTGCGGCATTGATGAATCCAAGTCGTCAATTATAAATTTGAAAACATTCTGGAATAAAATGTTTTTCAAAAGCATAGAAGAAAGGTACGAAGAACTCGCCATAAAATTGTAAAAGCTTGGTACAAGCCATATACAAGTCAATTGCCTCAAGTAATCTGTCTGTCTTCGTATTTCGCGTGCTGGTTCATATGCTCTATGGCGTGATTTTCTCTTTGCGCAAGACGGAAGCCATGAATATGTTAGCTATACGCCCTGTCAAGTTATTTCCCATCTTGTGAAATTTATTTTGGGGGAGAGTTTGGAGGAGCACAACAAGTTGGGGTTGAAAAACATCTATTTTCATAAGGAGTTACTCATTTCCTCGTCTAGGGCATGCTAGACCGAGAGTATGTGAGCTTGGTTAGTGAAATATGTTTTCATTCTTGGTCCAATGACATCGCCTAATACGCTGTCGTTGACAACAACATGGTGATCGACGTATATTTGAAGTTCAGTCCTTTCCGTAACAAATGTTTCATGAAGTTTTTCGTTGTGGTCGTAGTAGTTGTAATAGACGTTTTGAATGTTACGGGGAAGATAACAAGAACAACGAATCTTCACAGGCGGAAGACGAAATTCCATCCAATCAGAATGAAAGTACGTTTCACCAATTTCAAAAAACTATTTCCATTCAGAGAACAAAATGGGATATAGAAAATGGTGCATTCGATTCGAAATTTCAAGTATCTAATGCAAATAGCCATTGTATGCATATATCCTCTACTACAATCTTTGATTACGATGCATTCTTCCTAACTTGGAATGCTTTTCCTGAACTACGGACGTTGGGCAGATCAGATATGGAAAGTGTGGTTTTAGGTAAAATTACCGTGCAATTTCTTGCTCTACTGTTAACTGGTTCCACAGCATGTAAAAGTATTGATTTGATTCTAAACATTTTCACCCCATATATTTATCCAAATGAAATACTTTTATCTATAGTCACTTGGTACTTACCACAACTGAATTTTATTGGTATCTTGATCATTTTTTGACAAATAATTGTAGGTATATATATACATGTATACTGGTGCAATAAAGACCTGGCTACAATCCCACTAAACACAAATTGGTACTAAAACCAATGGTAATGGTTCCTTAAAATATTTCCTGAAACATTATGTTTGGTACTTGTACATCTTCATTGGTACCTCAAATCACCGAAATTCAATAAAAACTGGCGGGTTTCAGGCTTTTTCATTGGAACGATAAAAAGATACCATGCATTGAATTATTTCCTCACCTTACAATTCGGTTGTACATCAACTAATTCTGGTACTTTTAATTTGTCACTTGTTCGGAGAACACAAATCGACATCTGAAGCTGAATAAGTGAAAACATTTCCTAATCTAAATTAGCAGCATGTAAGTATATTCTAAACTACTATATGTTTCTGTCTCTAAAACTGTGGAACGTTCACATTATAAGTTTTATTGAATTATGTACTTGTAAATCTCTCGTTTTCCTTCTTCTGGTCATTATGTCTCAGTGACCCGTCCTGGAGTGACTTTTAAATAGGATTTATCGGCACCAATTTCAGTTCCAGCAGTGCCTTGCCAGTTAATTTACCATCCCCTCTAGCGAAAAAATTTCACCTCCTCCACAGACAAAAAATGTTGGCAGAAAAGAACGAACGGTGAAGAGATAGGTAAAGAGAAGAGGAAATATATAAATAAGATAGGTGACGACTGCCTTTCATGTTCAATTGGTGGAACATCACTTCGTTAATTTTTTATGAAAATTTAAACTCCGGATGTGCAATTAATAGATGCAGTCCAGGTAGAAACCATGTGGGAAAATGGAGAGACAATGATCCATATGGTCTATGTATACACACACTACATATCAGCTAGATTAATTCGTTGTCAGTTCTCATCCGAAACATGCAAGAAAATGAGAAGGATGCGGGATTTATCATACTATGGACCACCACATCCCTTGGCAGTACACCAAAGCACAAATTCTTCATCGTCTGAATTCAACGCGCCCCAAAAGACACTACTTCGAGATGCCAGAAGCACTAATTGGGAGACCAGCATCAAACGGTAGTGTCGAACGATATTACGCTCCATTAAATAGTACATACGTGTCTTTGAAGGAGAATCTGATGAAGACCATATCGAATGAATATTTAGTTGATACTATCATTTGTGCTCTAGAATAGATTCTTCCTATTACCCTTTTGACCCTCTTTTTTACGGACATCCTCCTGCTCGACCTACTTCATATTCCCTCATTCTCTGTACTTATGACATTCTAAACGTGAATAACGCATAACGTGTTATATCCTTCACCAATTTCCTAATTTATTTAATTATTACCTTCCTTTACTTATGGTTAATATTATACTAGGCACTTGTTATTTGACTTACAACTTAAAAACCATCCCTATCGTAAGTCTATAATGATGGAGTTGCGGGATGTGATGAGCTGTGACAGATTTCACGATAACTGTCACGCTCTATCCCATAGTAGAGACCCAATCCCTGGACCGCCGCAGTCTTTTCTATCCTGTTTACAAGTTTACTTCATGTGTCAAATCAGCATTTCTCCCGACGAAAATGGGACAAATTGGTGACGTAGTTGTCAGATCCGAACTCGTTAATATATGAATTATAGTTGGCTGACTTTCGTTCCGGTTTAATTATGATGATTCTGGGGATCGTCATTATTATGTCATCAGGACGAAACCTTACGGCATAATTTATAGTTCCATGCGGTCAAATCAAATGGATACTGTATTGTAAAGGTGTATGATTCATCTGTTATAATTTTCATGTTCTGGTCATAGTAGTCGTTTTTATTAGACCGATCATTTTTTATTATTAGCAACACGACGTTTCTTTGGCGACTTAAATAGAACAAAAATGTTGGTCTACTGTTGCCACTAAATAAGTGAAGTACCCAAAAGAGCTCTAAATTATTGAACCTAAAAGGAATAACTATGTAACCATATTGCACTACTAACACGAGTCAACTTATTGTTTATACAACAAATAAACATTCTGATTTCACTTGTATAAATTCCACCACTCCTCACTCTTGTTTCATAATTAAATCGAGACCTATAGCTTTAGAATGCTAATCATGATTTCAAAAACAACCCTTTTCTCCAAAGATCTGCTGTATTCTTCTCAAATTTCACATATTTTAGTCTAATTTTCTTATTCTCAACAATGTATCGCACGTAATTGTACTGTACAGAAATGTGCTTGAACGCGTCTGTAAGTCATTCTTCTATGGAAATTCGAAGAGACGTTTGATTATCGCCATACAGTATAGTTGGAGCATAAATATCCTGGCCCAACTAGGATATTAGTTCTCGTAGCCAAAAGCCTTCCATTGCCGCTGCGGACACGCAACAGACTAGGCCTCAGCTGTTCACAAAACAACGACTGTCTTCTCTCTATATATATAGCTAACGGCTCCTCCTGAGTATCATAAGATATACTGGGTTCAAGGGCTCTCACAAATTCAGCAGATTCAATAACATTGTAATTTCATATCCGTACAAGGTATAAACATTCAGGTCACGTCGACGCGCCTCCACTCCGATCGGCTCAAATTGAAGCTATATTTAATGCAAGCTGAATAACCTACGTGTATTAGCGTACTGACATTTTTTTCTTGCCCAAAACGAATCGAATCTAATCTAAAAGAAATGGATTCATTATCGTCTTCATTTTTAACTCATGGGTCGAAATCGAAGACCAACAGATTTATGTTGTTGATGGCTGTGTCAAAACAAGAGAGGTTATGACACTGGAAGAAACAGTTGTCAGATTTTTCAATAGACGTAATGTGGCGGTGTATAGAAGATTTCATAATCTGATCCTGGTAAGAGGTTTGTCCTTAGGAGTAGCGCTAGCTTGGAAATCAATGATTATTTATTTGCATTTGAGAATTACAATTCGGACATAACCATTCCTTCTAGGAATGTAGTAGTACTACATCCTATTATTGATAAGATAAGACGAATTTAAGTGATCATCTTTATTATCAAGCTCTTTCATCACCGTCATTTACATTAATTTCATCAATTTTATTGATGATTGTATACAATAATTAACTATTCTAGCCGTTATCCATTGATATAATTACATCATCAAAAAACAGGGACATAGACAACATGTGAGAAGTTTATCTGATAAACATCTAACAACCATTCTTCGCACTACTACATCAGCACGTACATGTTTTCCTTCGTGCAATCGAGTAATCTATCAAAACAGGCCGGTCATACGCACCTACACAAGCGCAAATTGTCTCTGAAGTTCGAACATGGCGTTCTCAAATTTCGTCACCCCTTCATCTCGACGCATATCGAACTCCAAGTGCGACGGATTGTTCCCATTTTACAGGACGTGACGAAGTCGTCATTTTCATTCCGGATCATGTTACCATTACGTCTTCGTCACCTTTGGCACAGAGAAAAGTTCGACTGGGACCAGATTTAATCGATGTTCACTCGCATTGTCAGATGAGCTTTAATTTAATGATGTTGATACGGCAGATTTACTTTCGAATGTAGGGTCAAGATCTGCATTAAAACGCCATTGTTATGTTCTTGCTGTTTCAAAGGAAATGGCTGCTGCAAGAAGAAGAGAGCCCTAACTATATTTAGAAGAGACTTTTCGAGCTGGTTTGATCTATTGTAATGGACAAAGACAACAGGTACAGAGACACGATAATAGACAAGAATACGACTACAACTGTTGGCGTATACCATCTTCGTATTGGCATATACTGTACAATTAACAAAGAAAGAAGAAATTCTCTTACGTGATCTCGTCATGGAAACAGAACAGCTATACACGTCAATTTTACGTCATGAACAAGCTTAATCACGCTCAACTTGTAGTTCTGCCGAATCTTCAATCCAACTAGACATGTTCGCTGGAAACAATCAGTTTGCTTCACAAAAAGCTTCAAAAATCATCTCTCCCATGTTGGTAGAAGAAGAATCCATTCGTATTTTAATGCTTCTTGCAAAGATTTATTCCCTTGATCGATCAAGGTATAGAGATTTGTACAATCCACGTACTGGAAGAAGTGACGTCAATTAATTGCTACGTAATTAAAAATTTCATCTACACACGATCAAAGTACTTAAGTAAGAATTTGAAGATGCAGAACTGGATCTGCTCCGTGCCCTACCGAAAACGAAAGCTGCCGTAGAAATTTTTGGTGCGTTTTTTAGATTGTCTGTTCCAGAACCGGATTAACAGGATTGTGTCACGACTTTTGTCAGACTTGCTGCATATTATGAAGCACTACCATTGCTCGGGTATGTACTTGCTACGTGGATTGAAAAAGGTACTGGTGCCTTGTCTTAAGGTACAGAATTTCATGCGGATGAACTTGACTATTTTGCATCGGATGTTGCAAAAGCTCCTCATGTACTTACACCTTTTTTACTATTTGTGATGCATGATGTTCAACATGCGGCTTCTAGTGTCGCGTATACCGCGACAGAGAGGAGTTTAATACTCCTGGTGGGCATGTATATGGTCAAGGACAGTGCCAAGGATAGTGGATCAGTGGAAGTGGAAAGAGGGGTATACTCATTTCTATGTCGATGGGAGGAGGCGGTACGGGTTATCTGGGTACCTCCGGCGACCTAGGTACACCTGGCATCAGAGGAGTACGTCGGCCATCTCTTTGGGGTGGTGCCAGCTCTGCTCCTCGAGTAAGGCCTCCTCTGCCTTCTTCTGGAATACCTTCTTTAACCCGGCCTCATTTCCTAAATTCTGGACTGGGAGAGGATGAATTATAAGGTATGTTTCGCAATATGTGAGGATTTGATCGGAAGAATTTGGACAATTTGGCGCGAGACATGAATTTAACGTGTATCACAATCTCATCTGGATTCATCATTGGATGTTGCGACGCGACTGTTATAATTTACACCCACGGCAGTACCTACACACTTTCTATACAATTTATGATTGGTCATGGTCAAAAGTGACATATTGTTCGCGTACTTTAAATGTACAGACACTTACATGTAAACATATACTTTTTTATTGATCAACTAATTTATGCAAAATTTTTAATTAAAGATATTGTTCCATCTTATTACGTTTTTCGCATCTCACAGTCAACGTACATACGTACATTGACCGTCTCAATAAACTTTGCCGTTAATATGGCTTCATTATTGGAGATGGCTTCTTCTTAATAACCTTGACAGAAATCGTCTTCCCCTGCTTGACAAGGTCAATCTTGCTTTCCCATAGTTCGCCTTCATCCACATCGTATTAAGTTGCCTGACTTGGGAGACTTCTTGCAGAGAAGCTGCCCAAGTTCGAATTGTGCGCGGTCGTCACGCGCACAATCTCGAACGAGCGCTGCTCATCCTCATCCTCAACGCTTACGTTGCAGGCCACTCCTGCAACTAGCGAAGCTTGTTCATTCTCGTTCATAAATTTGTTGTTTCCGGACATCTTTTTTCTGATCCTTGACTGCTATTTCTTTCACGTAAGGCTGCATTTTTAATACGGAAGTGAAGAAAACCTGCAAAAAAAAGTATTTTACATCTGAAAATTATCAAAGTCGTCATGCACATGTGTATGAAGATTTTGGCGAGATAATATCAGAATACGTATCCTCTTACCTGACGCATGTTCGAAAATTGTCTCTGAACTTGCATTGTTCACCCGAGAATCGTTTCTTCACAACTAGATTTTTCAAATTTTTACTAGAAATTATGTTTCTGTAACCGTCTACTTCAAAAAAAGAACGTTTCTATTTTAAAGTAACAACTGAACCCCATAATGGCACTTTTACGGAATGTAGCTGTAGAAATGAATGACATCTATGAAGTTTGACAAAGCACTACGGCCCAAACAAGCCATAAATAAAATCAACAGACTCTTGGACCGTACTTTACACCCGAATAGTCAATAGAGTATCTCTTCCACCCGTTCTATCATCTCAAGTCCTAACATACTCTACCGTCTCGTACAATATACAGTGTACTTGTGAGTATGGACAAACGTGAGATGAGCAAGTGATGACAGCTGACTCTGGAGCTATGTAATAAGTTCAATTATATCTAGAACTACGGACACCACTATTTTAACTATAATTTGCTGCTTTAACGAGACAGGAATCATAACTAACTAGTCAATAGTTAATTAGTCCATCGGTTGCGTACCAACTTTGGCTGTCAAAGTTGGTACAAGTACATGATAATTTGCTCCCTTTTCTACTCTTCAAAAATCTGTATCCGCCATTATATTATTTTACAAATTATTATTGTTTAGAAATCCCGAGTTGGATTTTCCCGACAATCGCGATTAGTTGCTAACTCAACCTACTCGTCTGAAACGAACGAGACCAAGTACAAATCCAAGTTTCAACTCTTGAGTAGCTTTTTCTAGCATATACCAGCTTAAGCACAATCGTAGCTATATTGATTAAACACCCGTGTACCGGCGTTGCATAGAAGCCCATGAGCGTCCTTAACGTACTAAACAAAACGATATCAACAAGAACGCACTAAAATGCTAGCAAAAAACCCGAAAGAAACTCTTATCACACTCTCAACTATATTCTATAACCTTCAATAGGTTCTACTTCCCTTTACGATGTCATCACATCAACCAGATAGTCTCCAGCTGAGCGCTCCGTTGCCTCCCAGTGACCAGGATAGCGCATGTGAACTACCGCATTCAGTAGATCTAACAGTAGCAGATGACCAACCTGAAACCACCGCATCAGATCCTCAACGAGCGTTGCGAACTTCAGCTCTACCCATTCTACGATCAATTCAAAGCAGCAACCAGGAAGTTTCATCAATAGTAGCCGTATTTCTCGATATTCTATCAACCGGTAAAAGTGAAGATGAATTTCTTCAGTAATTACAGCAGCATCTTGATGCTTCAACGTTTATATCTGCGCCCTTAGAACGTGAATCAATAATCTACAAGAAACTCCGCTTCGTCCTTCAATGTGTTGGTATCGACTGCAAAACTGATAAAGTCAAACTGAACGCACCGGTGAGAAAACATTAGTTCATGTCATATGGAAAGAAAGAGCTCCTACAATTGTCGCAAGGTACTACGAAGTTGTTCGATCTCTGACAAACATTCTTAAGACAGGACCAGACATAAATAATAATGTTCAAAACACACCTTACACTCCGGACATCAATCAGAACAACAACACCGCTCCTTTTCCAATTCAGAAAATCTCTACTCCACCGAACACTCAATTTAACCAATCAATGAATTCTGCGCCACCCACTTACATTCAATCACCTTATTCACCTCCTCAACGAACACAAACATTCCAACTCAATTTCATTCAGCCACGAAGGATAGTCCCCCAACAATTTCACCAACCGTATCAATATCATCAAATATATCAATATGGCCAACCTTAGCAGCCGAACTTGAACAACTTCCCGAATGCGACGATTCAACCTCCACCTGCTCCTGATGCGCAATCTGCCCATCAAATTGCACTTCAACAGCAGGTCAACTGGTTGCAAATGCAGCTAAGTGAGCTGAAATCTCACACAACATCCGAAATTGATTCTAAGGAAAAGCCTGAACGTTCAAGCAAGAAAAACGGACCTCCAAGCGATCGTGAAGTTCGATCAAAGACAAGAAATAAATGAGAGGCATCTCGTTCTCAATATTCACGCAGCACAGCAACGAAATCAGAGAATATAGCATCCGAACTTGACACATCTTCATCGCCTACCAGCTCTGCAACAGACAGCACTAGCAAGTACAATGACGACTGTGAAAGTAGATGTGAAGACAGACGCCACTCAATAGCTAATTATGACTATTTACAGCCATTGCCTCCACCACCTAATGTAGATAGCAGAATGTTTTCTGCTAGGCGCTCAGCTCCTAAGATTAGATTTATCCATCATGACAGACGACATCATTTTGAGAAATTAGCAAACCCAGATGCATCAAACTTCGAAGAGCAACCTCCCCAAGTTGAACCATTATTAAACTTGAAACATAGATCACAGACGGAGCATTATTCTCGCCAGGATAACAACTTTAACAACGCGATGGGCGGAGGACTACGTAACCATAAACCTCGATCAGAAGATTTAAATAACAACTATCAACAGAACCATCAACAGAATCACCAACAGAATCACCAACATAACTATCAACAGCAACTTAGACCTAATCATCAATTCTACCAAGTCTTCAACATAAGAAAGGCAATTCTGACTATCTACAATCGCAACAGTAACAACCACTTCAGCGGCACTATTGAGGAAAGTTGGAGTGACCATCAAAACGACTTCATTGCCTTATGCAAAAATCCATCTGTCACGAATAATGACCATCTCTACATGCTAAAATATACCCTCCGGGAAAATGCATTGTCACATTATCGAGCTCTGGTCCGAGACGGAAAAGACTGAGCGGAGCTGGGTAAGGGCTTCGAAGAAGTATTTCACGCTACCCGCAGCAGAGAAAAGGTCTCACAAATCTTAGCACAATTCAAATATGTGAAGTTTAGAGCAGATGCAACTTCCGACGGTCAATCCTTGCAGTTATTAATTAGAAGGATTCAGGATTTGACACCAGTAGCAGTTATTCGTGATAATGACAAAATGACGAAATGTAATTACCTGATAAAGGCAATTGGTAATCAAAAATGGTCATCACATGCTCAGTCGAGTATGGAAGCACCCTATGACTTCATCAAGCTTGGAAGAAAAATGTAGAAGTCCATCTGGATCTTCTCACCCAATCAACCTGATGCAGGAGCCAACATGTCGTCGTCTCTATTTAAAGCACCGAAAATTCATTACATCGACTACGATGGTCGACACAGCTAAAATCCTATCTCAGAAGATTGTTACTCTTCTGAGGACTCAGGAGACTATTGCCGTACTCATGCGGCAATCAATTTTACTGGTCAGCAGAGATACAATCTTCGCGGAAACTTCTACAATCAGCACAGTAACCGAGGTGGGAGCTACTTTCAACGCACTAAAAACCGTGGAGGACATTAACAGGACAGTCATAATGACAATATCTAGGGTAACAGCTTATGCTTCAATTGTAAAAAATCTGGTCATTATCATTACCAGTGTAGTTTTTCTAAGGACGAAGACCGGATTAAGAGTAAAGCTGCCGAAATTTCCAAGCAATTTGCATTTAAGAATGGAATTTCAAAAGTCTATTTCTGTGACCTACTTGAATCCGGATTATCACAGGGTATGATAAAAGCAATCTACATAGCCGAGAAGGTCGAAAAGTCTCATACTACAACTGAATCAGGGAACAGTTATCGATCCAAATCTTCATCTCAAATCCCATTAGTATCATTCGTTGTAGATGCAGAGATTTCACTTCCATCCACGGCCTTCAAAATTAATCGGAAAGAATGTTTCTTCGTCTCCGAAACTAAAGCATCAACCGTAAATTTTTCATCTACACCTTCAGACAGTAAGACCTGACATTTCGCCGAAAGTGACAGAATCGTACGAATGCAAGGAATCTTCTCTCAGCAAAGTACGACTAACGCACTCAGCAGTGATAAGAGAGTCGAATTTTCTTGGCTTATGTGTCGATTCACGTGCCGCCTTTTCAACTGTGGTCCTCTATCAGTTAAGGGTGTATTGTAATATGTTCAACATCACGTTATCTCTTGAAAAATAGAAATCAGCGTTTTCGTTTGGTGAAACCATACACTAAAGCTGCAGTCAGTTCTTGCCACAGATTCCTCTTCCCGATGGCTCATTCCTCCAGATAGCAATGTCAGTAGTCAAAATTAATGTCCCGCTATTAGTAGGGTTAAACGATTTAAGGAAACACCGTCTTATTCTGGATTACAATTGAAATGAGTTGAAATGCGTAAACCCGGAATGGAAGATACCGTTCGAATTTATAAATCATCATTCATATGTGATTCCATCATATAGATCCATATTTTTACAAGAAAATAACTGGGGGAACTCCGTACACAGTTCGCGCATCCTACCACCGAACGCCAATTTCAAACCTTAAGACGGTCTGACCCAGGAATTTCACCTTCAATCAAGTAAATTCTCAGCCAGATCATGGAAGCTTGCGATATTTGCAAGGAGTTCCACTCTCCTCCGTTCAGATTTAGAGCCTCATCCCCCCATTATGAAGTGATATTCAACCAGAAGTTGGCGATTGACCTCATGTGGCTGAACTGAAGACCCATACTTTATGCTGTAGATACTCCCACTGCATATCAGAATGCACTTTATAGTTTTCTGGGCTACTCTCTACGCGGGCTACCCGAAAAGGATTAGATTAGACCAGGAAAATTGGTTCTTAGCAGATCACTTTAGGGATGCTGCTGAAGAACAAGGAATCGATCTACAGTTCAGTGGAGTGGAAAGCCACAATTCGATAACACCTGGTGAAACCTATCACCACCCACTGCGGTGAATCTACCTCAAGCTCGAAACTTAGCATCCTTCTGTAATTGATGAATTCGTGCTTAGACTTTCGGTCAAGGCAATCAATGACACTTCCAGCCTCTCTGGACTATCGCCGTCAATGCTGGTATATGGAATCCCGCCAGCAGTCCCAGCTTTGGATCATGACTTACCCGTACAGAACGAGCGAATGGAAACACTAGTATGTGCACAGCGAGAAATTTCCACGATACATGCTGATAATCGAATACGAACAGCCTTGAACTCCAAGCTGCCTCCAAGCACGAAGTTCATTCTTGAAATTGGTGATCCAGTGCGTATGTACAGGGAAGACAGCCACAGGTGGGAGGGACCATTCATCATTCAGAGACGTAATAAGAAGTTGCTATGGATTGCAGAAGGGAATCGAGTAAAGCCATTCAATATAACCTCAGTCATTCCCGCAGGAGTTAGAGGCGAAGAACGTGAATTAAGGCGCCTACTTACGACACAACAAACCCTTCAGGCAGTCAAAAATCACCTGATAGAGCTTTTGAAGGAATCAAACCCGCCCTGTGAATCACTCTCGAGCTAGGAAGCAAAAAAGGAGGAAATTGCAGGACTGAATTCTCGAGACTGTTTTAATATTGTGAGTATTAATTCACTCCCGGAAGGTGCAAACTGGGGGGACGATTCGTAATGGCTATTAAGAACATTGGTATTGCAGAAGAGAAATTCCAGGTAAGATATGTGGTTCATGGCCATCGTGCCAAGGAGAAGGGAACCTTGATTTACAACTCGACCTTGCTGAGACATCGCTCAGTTCGCATGGTTTTATCCGTTGCCGTCATCAAGGTTTTCAAAGCTTGTACACAAGACTTTTTTCAAACTTACATACAGAGTCAAAACCTGACTCGCAACGTTTACTTAAATCCCCACAAGTTTTTGGTTTAGACTCAAGTAAGGTCCTCAAACTACAGAAGCCGCTTTATGGACTGCCAGATGCAGTCGACTACTTGTCTGAGGAATTCTCATCTCATCTGACTGGAAATGGTAACGAATATTTAATCATGGAACCTGCGATGGGAAACCAGTCACTCTACTTCAAAGTAGACAAATCTGGTGAACTCTGCGGCATCGTAGGACTGTATTTCGATGCCTCTATCGGAGCTGGCGATGGGGAATTCGAGCAATTCAGCAGAAGAAGAGATCAGCTGTTTGATTCTAAGCCACGTGAATCAGCACCATTCACATTCGCAGCAATGAAAGTCGGCAACTTTAACGGTACATTCAATGTACATCAAAAGCAATACATCGGAAAGATAAACAAAAGTTCATCAACTGTGTACTTTGATTTGTTCTTTTCGTTACGGCACCAGTTTGCATGGTTGTCTAATTGTAGACCGGATGTCGTCGCTGGGGTCAATATTCTTTCGCAAGTAACCGAACCCAACTTCAAAAAATCCGACATCAAAACCGTCAACCTTATAGTCAAGCATCTTCAGTCTCAACCTTCATTGGGACTACTGTTCCATCAAGTCGATATCAGTTCGCTACGGATGGTGGTATATATGGACGGCTCGTTTGCACATACTGAATACCTATCTTCACAGATAGGGTTCATCATATTTATAAAAGATGATTTCGGAAATGCAAACTGCATCGACTACAGTAGCAGGAAACTCAGGCGGGCTGTTCTTTCGGTGCTTGGAAGCGAAATATTCTCATTCGCTGACGCAGTTGACGTCACCATTCTCATCAGGTTCGAGCTAAAGTGCATTCTCAACCAAACATCGATTTGCAGGTCCTTCCTGACTCATCATCCTTGTTCGACTTGGTCACCAAATCGGCGGCCACAACATAGAAGCGCCTCATGATCTACATCTGCGCCGCACGCCAAGCTTATGAACGGAAGGACATGACCGAGATAGTTTGGATACGACGCGAGAATAATTTGGCCAACTTCCTCACCAAGTTCGACCAGAGTGAGGGACTACTTTCCTTCATGAGAACTGGAATTCTGAGCTACGTAATAGAGAAGATGGCCATCAGGGAAACTGATTAGACTGCAGATTCACACTGGTACGACACTAATATCAAAGGCGATGACCAAGGCGAATTTGAAATCTGGATGGTAACGACAAAAGCTGATTACGATGCTGTTCACAACATACTTGGTAAAGACCAAGTCTCCTTTGAAAAACAGTAGATCTAGTGTGGAAATAAATGACATCTATGGAGTATTTGACAATGCACTACGCCCCAAACAAGTCATAAATAAAAGAAACAGACTCTTGGACCGTACTGTACCCTCCAATAGTCAATAGAGTGTCTCTTTCACCCGTTCTATCATCTCACGTCCTAGCTATGAATATTTTCATTGTGTGTTATAATAATATGTTAGGTTGAAATATGTTTGTCATCTTTAATTAGGTGACAGATAAGCAGATAGAGGATTCAGCTAATTAAGAGAGACAAACAATAGGAGAGCGGATTGTATTAATGAGTAGTTTTTTATATTTTATATTTTGGAGGGCAGTACATCAAAAAAATTTTTTGCAAGTGTAAATTTCTACTTGATTTTGATGCTCATTCTCTTGTTACATACAGGTGCTTCCCTTGATTGTTTTTGGTAATTTATTGCGTGTACTAGTTGAGAGGCTTCACTACAATAAGGAAAACCATTGAGATCATAGTTTTCTGGGTCAGAGAGTGCTCTGAACAAAATGGAAAGCCATAGGGTTGTTTTGTTTTTCCTATTCTTATATGTCAAATGACCAATGTCATTTGACTTTTTTGTCTCAAGTTTTTTACGTGGTCAGAATTTATTGTGTCATATCCTCAGTTATAGGATTAGTAAAGTTTATCTTTTGTATAACATATTGCTACCTATTTTCTACTTTTCCGTTGTCATTTATTATCAGATATTCGTCAATACTTAGTCGTCTGCGCTATTCTCTCCATTTTTTATTTAGTTATAGATCCAGAACCCTCATCCAAATTATCTAGTACTTCTTCTCGTCCCCGTTTTTAATGGGATTTAAAGACAGTTCCATAGACTGATGGAAAGGGACCTCAAGATGAATATGCCGAAAATATTGCTGAATGGTGTAATTTTCATGATATTCTTCCCGATATCAATGCAAATAATCTTGGTAATAATTCGCGTGGTAATATTCTGAAATCGTAATGTTATGGCAGAGCAAAGGATATGGCGAAGTCCATTCATTTAGAAAAATTGTACTCAGATGATGGTGCACAGTATGTGGTAAACGCAATCCATAAGAGGGATCCACCATCAGTCGTATCTGAGGTTCTCAGTGATTTAAATGGTCTGTTCTACTCGCCGTCATAATTCTGAGAAGGTAAAGAATTTCGAGTCAAGATTCAGCGCTCTGCTTTCGCGATATAATTCTCATGGTACTTGTAGAATTCCAGAATCGCTTTTGGCGCTGATGCTACTGTCAAATGCTGATATGGGTGACAATAAACGAGTGTCAATTCTCGCTGCTTGTGTCCATAATACTGGTAGATCTGATTCTCAGAATACTGTGAAGACATCTGAATTAATGAAGCAGGTAAAGTACGAATATATTGCATCTGTCCTTGTACAGTGCAATAGATCAAAATCCAACCATTCAATTTCCACTGATAAGTCCTTGAAAGCAAATAAGGCAACGACGTCAAATAGTAATCGAATAAAAATGGTAAATCTAGAAGAAATAACAGGTAGCCTGAAGACATTACGGCTATGAAAGGTATATTTCCTTGTCATGCCTGCAAAACATATGGTCATTGGTCTAATGATCATAAAGAAGATGGTACGCTTCGGTAAAAAGCTCAGTGTTCTGACATTCTGTTAACTACTGGTACATCTCATTCTGAGACTGATGAAGACGGGAAACGTAAAGTTGTGATTGGTTTAAATTCCACCTTATGCAGTTTAGATGACAGTATTAAGTATAATACTGCAATTGCAAAAATGTCAGATATTAATATTGGTCCACTTGTAAATGATGGTACCGCCTACAGTACGATTGCAGAACTTGAATTGAAATTGGTACAGATTAGAAATCCTTCTGAGGATTATAATTTGGAACGTAAACCGGTAGAATTGTAACAATATAAATATTGGCAATATGGTTCTGGCGCTCACAGTAGTGAAAAGCGCCAGATTAGAGGTTCTGTTTTACTTTATGTTGTAACAGATAATTGTAATATTGTATCAATTCGTCACCTGGTAGTCGAAGGTTCATCCCAATGGCTAATTGGGAGAAATATGACTCGACGATGCAACACTGAATATATTGGTATAAATTATATCCGCTTACCTGGTATCAATCCACAGTATAGAATTCATATGAAATAATCTGGTCATCATAGTCACATTGACTTTCATCGTTTTATTATGGTCAATATCGAAAATGGTAATAATTCACCGAGTACAGTAGCGCTTGCTACTAATACAGTATTGTCATCAGCAACATCTTCACTCGGATCGATGAAATGGTCATCGATTAGAAGAATTATAGATCGTGTTCATGCTCAAGTTTGTGATCATGCAACATTTTGCGATATTCGAACAGTTTTGGTGAGAAATAAAATCTGGGATGAGAATATTCAAAATTATCTGGTAAAACAAATTAGTGAATGTACGAGTTGCAAAGAGTCATCAACTCCTCCGCCAAATAGGTGTGTTTCACTATCATCATTAAATATGGAATCTAATAATGTTGTGTGCATCGACCATTTTTTCTGGATAATATTACTATTTTTCACATCATGGATGTGTCATCTCGTTTTTCAGCTGGTATTTTAGTTGAGTCTACATCTATGGGCGCATTCATATATGGACTTGAAGTAATTTTTTTTGCCCAATCTTGGCCTCCATCGGCAATTCATGCAGATGGTGCTTTTAAAAATGATATATTTGGTGTTTTTTGTCTACGTATCATTGATTTGCGTCCTGTGCCGCCTCGTTGGCACATGAAGAATGCAATCCAGCAAAATAATGGTACAATTAGATCTATATTTTCAAGATTGAAAGCTGCTGACAATAAAGTTTCAGATTCAATATTGGCTATTCGTGCAATTCGGATTTCGAATGATTTATATGGTTCAGACACTTTGTCATCTTTTGAGATGGCAAAAGGATTTTCTAAACCATGGATTGCTAATCAAAGTCCGATTCCAGTCGATGAATCGTTGCAAGCTTCTCATGATGATCTGATTGCTAAGCCAAAATTGATGTTGATTTTACCCTCAAATAAATAATGTAGTGACAGTTATAGATCTGGTGATTTGGTACAAGTCTATATTAAATACGGTCTTTCAAAGCGTGGTAAATGGTTCTCACCACGACAAATTATATATATTGACACTGATGCAGGTACTGTAACATTGCCTGGTAGAAATGGTAAAGCTGTTTGTGCAGCAGTTGAAGATGTTCGTGCTGCTCGGCACGAAGCCTAATTAACAACTGCAATACAAGAATCTATTGACGAGTTGGATATGAACTTAGTTTTATTTGTAGATCATCAACCATCACCATCTGATGATGATGGTGACAATAAAAATCATGGTGAACCACCCGGTTATTTTGATGTTTCAGAGGGTGCTACTGTAGTTATGCCTACTGTTGGTACTCGAATCTCTGTATTATGGCCTTTAGAAAATTAGTTTTTTGGTGGTACAGTAAGTAAAATCAACAATGAAGGTAAATATGTGGTACATTATGATGATGACGATGTGGAAATATTAGATTTGAATAACGAAGAATGGATATATGCAATTAATTATGCAGTAAAGCCATCTCATTCTGTTTTTAGAACAGTATTAAATAGTAATGAGCAAGATTTTCTCTCGGATATGTTTGATTCCCTTGGTAATAAATCATTTATGAGACATCAGGCTCAAGCTTTTGATCCTGCTCCACTGGTAAATTCATACAATGAAGATGAGGTTAAATTTCTTCAGAATATCAAAGTAGTTTCTCGATATAGTATACCGAAGTCGGCAAATATTATTTGTAGTCATACGATATATAAATTAAAACTGAATGAAGATCATTCGTTAAAACTTAAAGCAAGAATAGTTCCTCACGGAAATGAGGATTCTGACAAAGAAAATTTGAGAACGGACTGTTGTATGTGTCCACCGATTCGTATACGAACCATTGTATGAACAGAAACAATGCACAAGTGACGCATTGTCAGAATTGATGCAAAAGGTGCTTTTTTGCAAACTGGTCCAGCTCAGCGTGATGTATATGTGATACCACCATATGAGTCTAGGCTACGGAATATATTATGGTTACTAGAAACAGCTGCGTATGGTTTAATTAATTCAAATGCCAAATAGAAGCATCAAAGTGATGCACTTTTTAGCGAACTTGGACTATAACAAGTAGAATTAATTCTCCAACTGTTTTCTCTTTATTCAAAAAATGGGGATGTGTTATTATTAGCAATAAAAATTGTTGATGATATTCTACTAACTGATATTGATAGCGATATGTGTCATTTTATTCAACGTTTCAAGGATAAATTTGAACTTGGATAAGTATTAAATGGACCTGGTAAAATTCGATATTATGGTATGAATATAATTCAAGAAAACGATTTTACTGTATCCGTGAATACAGATGACAAAATACAGTCCATCGAACCATATCCGATATCACGCATTCGTCGAAAATACTATGAAGAGAAAATGAATGAAGTGGAATTAAAATATTTTATGTCAATTAATGCTTCAATCGGATGGCTTGGTATAACAGCATCTCCAATATGCTCATTTTACGCCAGCCATCTGCAACAGAAAATGGGTGATTGTTGAGTGTCATCAATTATCAGCCAGTTTAATGCTTTAAAATGTTTGAAACGTCATAGTACTTCTACTAAATATGTTTATAATAAAAATGGTAAGGTGTCTGATTCTACTTTAATTGCATTTGCTGATGCAAGTCATAAAAAAGAAGCAAGTTAGCTTTGTTATATTGTAGGATTAATGATTGGTACAATAGTCAAAGGTAATCCGTTTCATCTATTATCATGGGCTTCTCATAGATCCAGATCTCCTGCTAAGTCTACACCTGTTGCTGAAATTCTTGCAGCTAGTGAAGCAGTTGATGAAATTGTTATGCTTAAAAATGCATTATCAAAATTATATGATTTAACATTTTCGTCAATGGTAATTGTTGATTCTAAAGATTTGTATTATGCGTTGTCATCAAAAAAGAATACAATAGACAAGTCGGTTCGACCCGATGTTAACTCTATGCGATTCTACTTCGAGACTGTGGTAGATGTATTCGCATGGATTGCAGGATCTTTAAATCCTGCTGATGTTGTAACCAAATTGGATAGTCCGTTAACTGAAATTCTGGTTGTAACTCTCGCTGCTGGCATTTTACAAAACGATTTATCTGGCTGTGAAAGAAGTTGACGTGATAAATCGTTCCGTTAAAAAACTACTAATGTAAAAAGGGGTAGTATGAATATATGCATTGTGTGTTATAATAATATGTTATGTTGAAATATGTTTGTCATTTTTAATTAGGTGAAAGATAATCAGATAGAGGATTCAGCTAATGAAGAGAGAAAAACAATAGGAGAGCGGATTGTATTAATGAGTAGTTTTTTATATTTTATATTTTGGAGGGCAGTACATCAAAAAAAT
>JAULBU010064136.1:0-11210 GCA_032358235.1 Odonthalia washingtoniensis
ATTGTACTTTGGAAACAAGAATGGGTCATCTTGTAAAGGAATGCATGAACTTCATAGACGAGAGAAGAATTTTCTCTCGTCTATGAAAGAATCTTCTCTCGTCTATGATTCTTTTGAAAGGATCTTCTCTACTGGTGATTTTCTGGACCTGGGACAACCAACAAAAGGGCCATATACAGAAAAAACGACATCGTGCAGTACAGTAAGAGAATTGATCCGCAAAACTTTACACGTGTGACAATTAACGACGTGTGAAGCAGTTCTATATTATTTGGTGTTTTTCTAAATTTTACAACGCACCAGAACCTCTTTGCAAAACTTGCATCATTCTCATAACCAAGTCTAAATCCACACCGTCAGTTTGTGAAGTATTAGATTGTGTGCCATCCAAAGCAGTACCGTCAACTCTAGATCTATATTCAGCACTTTGTTGTTGTGTTGTTGCAACTTCTCCTCTTGCTATTAAAACGTCCTCTAATGTCAAAGCTCTTAATCTTCTATTACCCGATGTATTACTTGTACTATTATTACTACCAGTAATAATTCTTGAAGCTCTTTGTTTAGCAGCAGATCGAACACTTTCTCTAAGTGGTTGCATCATAGCCGCACGGCAAAGTTCTTTTAAATCAGAACCTGAATAACCTTTAGTTTCCATTGCAATAATACGAAAATCAAATGGTAATTGTAATTCAACATCTGATAATACTTTTTTCAAAATATCTTGTCTCTCATTAATATCAGGTAATGCAACTTCAAATGGTCTTGGCATTCTTCTTAATATAGCAGGATCTACATCATAAGGCCTGTTAGTAGCACCTAAAACAACAACACGATTAAATCTATCATCAGTTGTTAGACCGTCCCATAATTGCATAAATTCAGCTTTTAAATTTTTGTGTGCTTCATGTTCAGATGAAGATCTTTCTCTAAATAATCCATCGATTTCATCTATAAAAATAATAGTTGGTTGTACTCTTTTCGCCAATGAAAATACACTTTTCGCTAATTGTTCCGTATCACCCAACCATTTACTTAACAAACTACTTGGTGATAAAGCTAAAAAATTAGCACCAGATTCTTTTGCTAAAGCTTTAGCTAATAAAGTTTTACCTGTACCAGGTGGGCCATACAATAGAATACCTTTTGGTGGTGATAATAATGAAGAGCTTGTATTAGCTGTTGATTCATATATGTCTGGATATAATAATGGATATATTATTAATTCACGTAACGTTTCTTTTGTATTTTGTAAACCACCAATTGATTCAAATGATGATGATATATCTTCAGGAAATACTAAATCATTTAATAATATTTCTTCAGTTGATGATAATGATTGTAATACTGCACGTGGCACCCCTGTTTGTAACAATCGATTTACTATTGCTTCTTTACGTTCTCTATTGCGCGCATGTGCTTCTGCGTTTGGGTCCATCATTCTTTTGATTATTTTAGCTGATAAATATACTCCGATTACACTGACAGCGGCTGAAATTAATTCACGTGCAACAGTCGCAAAAAGTGAAGGTGGAGAACTTTCATGAGACTCTGATGGATCTGGTGGTGGTAGCAGCATTTTGGATTAGTTTGATGGTGGAACTTCAAGGCAAAAATGTACAAGGTTGGTTTTGAATGGTTTAGATAACAGAGAAATCCACGGGAGGTTGTCGGGACGATGCTTATGAAAAAGAAAGGGATTAAAAAAAACAGGATGGTGGTTATTGTTTGAATGAAATAATTATTGTTAAGAAAATAATAACGGATTACAGTACAACACTGTTGTCTTGTAATCAAATCAGCACTGTCTTACTGCAATCATTGCCTATGTGCATTACAGTAGTCAAAGTACACGTATTTACGACAATGACATAATTTGTGTACAATGTCATTGTGTCAAAATCGCATATCTCCAGTCCTGTTGCATGGCATGGAACGGTACACGCAACTTGTAGTTTGAGTTTCCGCAATGTTCCCACATTGCTACCGACAAACCAAGTCTCCAGTTTTCAGAAACACTTTCGCGCAATCTGCACATTTTAAGCATCAAATATGTTTTCGGCATTATGGCAAGGAATATTAGAATGGTTGCAAACGTTATTTTTTCAACAAGAAATGGAATTAACAATATTAGGGTTACAATATGCAGGTAAAACAACATTAGTAAATTTAATATCATCTGGAGATTTTACAGAAGATCGAATACCAACAGTAGGATTTAATATGAGGCGTGTTCAAAAAGGCGGAGTAACACTTAAAATGTGGGATTTAGGTGGACAAGCTAGATTTCGTACAATGTGGGAACGTTATTGCCGTGGTGTATCTGCATTAGTATTTGTAATTGACTCAGCAGATGAAGAAAGATTTGATACTGCACGTGTGGAACTACAAGATATTTTATCAAGACCCTCTTTAGATGGTATACCTGTTTTAATGCTTGCTAATAAAAGTGATTTACCAGGTGCTGTTAAAGATATTAATGAAATTATTGATATTTTTGGATTATCAGATATTAAAAACCATGAAGTCAGTGTTTATTCTATTTCTTTAAAAAATAAGACTAATATTGATGTTACTTTACGATGGTTAATTGATCATGGTTCTAAAAAAAATAATACTTCATCTTCTACTTCTGCTGCCATTGTTAATTCTACTTCTACTTCTGCTTCTACTACTACTACTGCTACTACTACTGCGGCTTCTGCTTCTGATGCACCACAATGACATTTTAATTTTAATTTTTGGTTCTGGTTCTTTTTCCGACTGTTCAGTATGTCAATATATTTTCCAATCTTTATACTACGTAAGATTATATATACAATATAAAATACACATTTTATTATCAAGAAAGTGAGATTTAAGAAAAGAAAAAAATCAACGTATATTTCATTTAATATATATATTTTTATTGACATTTACGATGAATGAATGAACTTCCGTTTTCATCAAATTCACTTCTAGATAACCAATTCTTTTGATGTTCCGCAAAAGTAGCTAAAATACTGCCACCAGTCCAAGCACAATATTTTCTTTCATTACAACCAGTAGCAGCTAAAACTCTTACTTTATGATACTTTTCAACAAGACCAATACTTAATCTTTCAAATAAACCTTTCATATCTGAAGTACCACCAGTTAAACAAACACCTGCATACATATCTCTATGAATGCCACCTTCACACATTTTAATAGCATCAACAACTAATCCATGTAATCCAATTGATACCTTATTTTTATCATCAGAACTACTATTACTATTTAAATTAGTAATACTTTGATTATTAATATATCGGTTAACATAAGACATTCTTGATTCTGCTGCTGCTGCAGCTGATGACATTGCATGTGGTAGGGTACCAAATATTGTTTCTTCAGCAACTTGAAAACGTTCCAGTCCTAAATCTATTGTATTACCATCAGGTAATTCAAATGTGCCTAATATGTGAGGTAATGATTTCATTTCTTCTATGTTATTAGGATGTTCATTTACTGCGCATAATCCAGCCTTAACTTGTTCTAATAATCTAATTCTTGAAAAATCCCAAAATGAATCTGTAGTACCAGGCCATGTTAAATCATCAACTCTACATTTTCTAATTGAACCACCCATCAATGCACCAATGTTACTACCAGTAGTAATTTCAACATCATCATCAATATCATCCATTCCATTATTATTACTATTATTAGTATTATTATTAGTAATAGTTCTTTTATAAGACCATATAGGTTTTAATTGAATATCACGTTCTTGTAACATAGCAGAAAGTACATCATTTAAAATTCTACCACCAACTTGTGTACGTATAAATTTACCTTTACCTACAATCATACCATCTTCAACAGGTACAGCAGTAGTACCTGAATAACCAACATCTAAAACAACACCTGTAGTTCTACCATTAGCGTATGCACTTAGTACAGAAGATGGTGATAAATATAAAGCAGGTACATCAAATTTTTCAAATAATAATTCAGTTAATTTTTCACGTGGTTTACGTCCATTATGATTTGGATCTGCTAATAATATTGCATGTTCACGTCCAGATATACGTAATTCATTATTTAATGTATGTGATAACAATGTTTCAAATAAATCCCAATCTTCTATTAATCCATCACGGTCAAATGGTGTACATAAATCAACACTATCTTTACGTGTTGTTACTGCTTGATGTCCTGCACGTGCATTTGTGTTTTTATATGTTTTTGTTGTTGATGAATGATTATCAGGGTGACGTATAGAATCACCTGGAGTTGAATCTAAGTCACGCGCTACGTACGATGGAATTAACACTTGTGGTAGGTCTTCACCGGCTGTACCCTATTAAATGTGTTTCCATGTTTGTTGTGTTAGAACGTTAAAGGGAGGAAAAGGACAAAAATAAAAGAAAAGAAAAAGAAAAACTTACTGCTTTGAAGGTGTGAGAACCTGCGTCGACGACGATACTTGGAACACATCCTGGTACCTGATACATTACGATTGGAATTTTTACAATAACTCTGTTATTCAAAAAGCAGATTTCAAAGATTGAAAATAAGATTTAATTCCCGCGCAACTTGCGCCAAGACTTTGTGTTGAGACTAGACTTCCGAAAAGAAAAAAAAAAAAACTCATAAAAAGAAAAAAAATTACAAACAAAATTTAAATTTTTACACAATCCGATTTAAAAGGTTTTACTACTAGTACTAATAATAATAATAAAATGTGATATAGTTGAAATAGTTATGAATCTTTTCCATATACTTGTTTCTCAGATAATGTAGGAGCACCTTGTTTTTTCCATTGATTAGGATCTCTAAATGTACCACACATTTTATCCCATAAAGTAAAATATTGACCATAATTACTTTTATAAGTAGTATGATGAATAGTATGATGACCAGCACCATTTATACCAGGTATACCAAAACTAACTCTATCATGTATATTAATTGTCCACATACTGACGCAAACTAAAGAAATTAAATGTACGACTGAATGAAAAGGAAATACAAATACAAATATATGATAAGCAATACCTTGCATATAACCATCAATAGGATGAAAAGCAAAGGCAGCAAATGGTGTTGTATTTATAAATGAATGATGTGGCTTATGTATATATTTATATAAAATTCTTGTATGTAATGCACGATGTACAAAATATATCATACAATCACTGAATAATATAAATAATAAAGGTGATATAATTAAATATAAATATCCATATTTATTTGCATCTGTATATTCTTTAGAATATCCTAGTTGTATTAATATTTCTGCAGGTACACTGAATCCAGACATTATTGACAATGATTGAACAGACATTTTTATTTCACGTTGTATTTCCGTTGTCGATAAATATTTTTCACCATGTAATTTTTTACCAAGAATTACATGGTATACAAGAAGATCTATACCTCCGAACAGGAAATATATAGCTAATGCTCCTACGTACAGGAATATCCATGTTGACAACATGCGCCGAAAAAGTGTAATGTTTTCTTCATGTCCGAATATAGGGTCGAACAATACATGGTTGGTAGCGTACACGAGATTGACTCCACTAAAGTTGGATAGTTTCGATGGTAGGATGATTGCTTCCATGTTTTGGTGAGGTTTATGATGAAGTGGATTAGATTAGTAATGTTGAATAAGACTGGAAGATAATTAAACATTGGACATAAATATTAGTACGTGGTTTGTTTATTATTTGTTTTCTTGATAATAAAAATCAGTGAATGTTTTGTGTATTGAATATTGCTTAGCCAATGAAATCATTTTAAATAATTTCTTAATTCCCAAAATTAACACCAAAACGTTCAACTGAATTTACGTCTATGCATCAATAGCAGGCATAAATTACTAGGTTGGTGGTTGAACGATCTATAGCGTTTTTTATAGTTAAAGAAGGTTATAAAAAACACAACTGAAGAAATATAATGCGTACAAATCACCGTTTTCTTCGTCTAGCACAATTAACAACAACAAAACGAACAACAGCAACAAATTTTTACTCCCGCCATTCCATCCCAGCTGCCAACTTCAACACAGCGTCAACAACCGAAACAGTTGACATACGGTCTCCACGTGACCCAACCTTCTCACGTGTGAACGAAGCACATCTAATTTATTTCCGCAATCTATTAGGTGAGCAAGCAATTTTGACATCAACCTCTGATTTAGAATCATTAAACACGGATTGGATGCGCCGTTATCGCGGCTCATCAACCCTTGCATTAAAACCTTGTACAATCACACAAATTTCATCAATCCTATCATACTGCAATGAAAACCATCTAGCCGTCGTACCTCAAGGTGGAAATACAGGCTTAGTAGGTGGGTCAGTACCTGTTCATGATGAGATAATATTATCATTATCAAGTTTAAATAAGATAGAATCATTTGATGTGGATTCAGGTATAGTTACAACACAATCAGGTGTAATATTAGAAACTTTAGATAAGTATGTAAATGATTATAGATTTAGAGTGCCTTTAGATTTAGGTGCTAAAGGTTCATGTCAAATAGGTGGTAATGTATCAACTAATGCAGGCGGTTCAAGATTTATAAGATATGGTTCCTTACGTTCTTCTGTACTTGGATTAGAAGTTGTATTACCTGATGGTAGAATTCTAAGTGATTTACGTGGTTTAAGAAAAGATAATACTGGTTATGATTTAAAACAATTATTTATTGGTTCAGAAGGTACTTTAGGTATTATTACCCGTATTGCTTTAGCTTGCCCTGTCCTTCCTAAAGCTGTTGATGCTGTTGTTTTACGTGTTGACAACTTTGATAATGTTTTAAAGTTATTAAAAATTGCACGAGAAAACCTGAATGAAGTTCTATCAGCTTTTGAATATTTAGATAATGAAAGTTTATCATTGGCTACGAACCATTTATCACATATTTCAAATCCATTACCTGATGATGATGAAATCGAGGATTTTCAAAGTGGCGGGGGATTGATATTAATTGAATGTGCAGGAAATGATAGTGATACGAATCGACAAAAATTAGAAAATTTCTTAGAAATAATAATGAAACAAGAAGTAATATCAAATGGAGTAATTGCAGAAAATCAAACGCAAACACAAACGATGTGGGAATTACGTGAAAGTTTACCAGAAGCATTATTAAAAAGTGCTGGTAATTCAGGAATTACATTAAAATATGATATAAGTTTACCTTTAAATGTATTTCATAAATGTTTATCAAGTACAAGAGAAAAAATAAAAGATATACCAAATGTACATGTTGCTGGTTGGGGTCATGTAGGTGATGGAAATTTACATTTAAATATTGCTGTTGAAGATGGTGCAAATTTTGGAAGAATTGTTAAACATAAAATTGAACCTTGGATTTATGAATTCGTAGAAGAATTTCAGGGTAGTGTAAGTGCTGAACATGGTTTAGGTATCATGAAAAGTAATGTTATAGGATATTCTAAAAGTGATATTGCTGTTGACATTATGAGAAATATCAAACATGTTTTGGATCCTAATGGTGTCTGTAATCCTTATAAAGTTCTACCTGAAATTTAAAACGCTTTATTCTTTTTAAAGTACGCCGCACTTGGTGATGATGATTTTTTGGAGAGGCTTTTTTGTTTTGTTTTGATATAGATGTCAGTTTATATTCTATTATTTTTTCAGCTTCAAAGTTATTATTTATAGAAGTTAGATGTGTGCATGCTTACCTTGTCTTCAAGCTATATACATTTCCCAAATCCAAATTCGACATTAAATAAACAAACAAAGACATAAAAAATTGTCAGTTATAAAAGATACATACATAAAAAATTCAAAAAATTCAATGGGCTGGAGAAGAAAGAAAGACATACTGGTACTTTAGCCCTAGGATCACCGATAGCTTTACCAAGTTGTCGGTAACCATCACGTATAGTTTTTTGGTTAGTTGGAATCTTAACCAATGCATCAACAACCTCGATGCCATCAATAACTTTACCTATAACCAATCTATCGCCACTATCATCTTGATCTGGAGTAGGTTTGTCAGTAATTAAAAATTCGAAACTACCATTTTTTTTTATAGAAACAATACCTTTTTCATCATGTTTTAAATCATTTTCATCATTATTATAAGGATATTGTACTGTAGGTTGTTGTCTTTGTGCAATGCCTGGAGATTGATTTAAATAATCTATTTGATTAAGTCTTCCAAGATAAACACGAGTATCTTTAATAACACGGCTACCTACACTACGATAGTATGATGCTGATAATGTACCAGATTTATTCTTCAATGTACCCTCTACTAATTTCATAAATGTTTCTGTCGACGATGGTGCTTGTTTGGCAAATAATTTGATTATTATACGTCCTTTAGGGCGTCCCGCAACAGATATATCAAAAAAAACTTTGGGCTCTGATGTTGGTTCTGATAAGGTAGGGGATGGAATTGTAGTTGTTATGATTGTCGTGATTAATGTTAAGGCTTGATGAAGGAATGTACGTCTTGATGTTGATTGTGGTTTGGACATTGCCTACAATGGTGACGCTGGTGCTGTTTCATGATGACATGATATTGTAGGTGAACGATGACGAGGTGGACGTATAAACGGGTGTGCTGTGATGAAACAGAAGGGATGCATCTGACAAAATTAAATGGTAGTCCAGTCCGTTTCAATGGAACGGCCCTAGCAAAGATCAACATCGCCCATCGCCCATCGTCAGTGGTGAGCAAGTGAGCAATGAGCTAGAATGTGTCAGATTATCGAGATCATTTTACTGTAAGTTTTTCCATTTGATCTTTTCCTGAAAATAATTTACAGACAAGTTCTCAACCTTGGTCAGGTTCAGATGATGCAACTATTGACGGCGAAACTTAGCAGCATCTCTGATGACATGGCCTCGCATTTACTGGGATTTGCGCCAACAGGTGAACAGTTGGCGGTATAAATATCCTTTATAATGTCATTGTAAAGGATTGAGAAGATAACATACAGCATGACATACAATTTGTAACGTTCCATCCGTTTAAAAGTGGATTACATGACAACCTTTCCTAGTACTGCTGCCACGGTCCACTACTGTACATTATGTTTTAAAATGTAGAAGCCACCTCGGCATGTCAACCCAAAGAGGATGGGAGTAACAGGTATTACCATTCCTCATCACTGACATAATTATAACAACAGACAAATTTGGACAGCTGCGTTCTCTTCATCTGCAGAATCAAGCGACCTCTACTTTCAACAGCATTAAGCTTTAATGACAACCGACCTTGATAATTCACGTACCCCATTATCTTGTTGACCATTTTCAAGGATACGTTTTCGTCGTCAGCCTTCTCTAGGTGACCAAAAAATGGAAACACATGCCCCTGCTCTTGATGCTTCTTTCGACGAAGAACAAGCAATCCCTTCGACCTTACCAGCACAGCCTTTTAACTTGGCGGACGAAACAGCTGATTTGAATTTTAATGACCTTGAACCGACGCCTAACACATCAGCTAAGAATCTCGAGTACGAAGATTTTGCTGGACAAGATGCAATGAAATCTGTAGATGTTAGATCACCAGATCATTCGCTTTCTAAATGGATATTGACTGTTTTCAGAGGTAGAGCTATGCCCCTCAAACCACTTCTTGCATCTGTTCTTTGGTGTGTTACCGCAGTCGTCATTTCGTACTTTACACGTCTTAACTACCCACCTCATCGTAATGGTGAATGCCGACAATGGTGTACACCCCTTGCAGTTGATGGTGACGCTTTGTCGTATGTCGGTTTCGCCTTGTTTCTGTTGACCAGTTTCCGAGTTCAAGAGTAAGTACAACACATAATATCCATTCCCTTTGTCTCTCTTTACTTTTACTTGATGAACAAAATATATATATCAAGCAACGAATTATACTTTCCATCAACACCAGTGTTTCAACGGGAAAACGTGAACTGTCGGTAACGATTACGCACCGAAATAGTTTTTCCATGATAGACTTGCTTTTAATCACGACTTGAACTACTAACAGCAACATAATTCATTTCACTTCCGATCGAAAAAAAAAAAAAAGATCATACGGACGGTATATGGAGGCTGCACGGGTGTGGACGACAATCGGAGGTACAATCACAAGCTTTTCCAAATACATCATGCAAACTTTCCCTCCAGATGGAATGATCCATGAGGGTGATCGCGAACGAATTCTGTCATTCCTTGTCGCTTTTCCAATTGCATTGAAACGTCAACTTCGCAATGAAAGAGATTTGAGAGAATTGAAGTCCATTCTAACGTCTAAAGATTTAGCAGGTTTACAACATGCGGATAGTATGCCGTCATTTTGTTTGGCTGTCATTTCTGGGTATTTACTTGAGGCGAAGAAACTTGAAGATAAATTCCCACAAACCTTCATTGTTCATTTGATCAAATGGATTGCAGATCTTGCTGGATCCGCTGATGTGTGTGATCAGATCAAAACAATGCCGGCTCCATATTCTTATATCACGTATGTTATTTATCACTGTACCCCTGTTCTGTTTCTTTGATTTAACGGTTGCGATATCGCCATTGTCGACATGCACAGTTTGCCGACAGAGCATGTTTACTTACAACGGACATGCCGCGATGGATAGTGGGGGAGGGTCGATACAATGTAGCGATGTCACGAGGTTTTCGGCATTGACGTTCAAATTCCATGTTGTGTGGCTGAAGTTCGTTGCATTGTTTCCACGCCCTCGAGAGAAAAGATTCTAACGATGCAGTGAACGTTTTTTATTTATTTTATTTTTAATGATGCATCCAGCCATTTGAGTACATTCTTAGGGCTATGGCTATTTTTGTAAGTCTCATATCAATCCCTTCCAACACAGTTTTTTCTCATCTTCACCAAGGGACTGTTCGTTTCTTGGTCACTCATAAGTCCATACCTTCATTAATTATTCATCAATTCAAACTCACCATAGCTAACCTTTTGTTTTCTCGTTCCTTCTCTCAATTGGAATGTGTGTTCTGCTCTAATGTTTGGGAGGAAACAGTCTTCCCTTCGCAATTGTGGAATTTATGGGATGGGGCACAATTCTCATCGTGTCTTTCATCTCATATGGAATTCTTGGTGTCGTGAGCAATGCGAAAGAACTTGAAGATCCTTTTGGCTCCGGTATGTTGAATTGTTCCAACTCCCTTTCCAACATCTCCCTTTATTCCTCTCCTTCTTCCCCCCCCCTGCGTCCAGTCATCATGAGTACATCACAACGCGTTCCGCATCACAA
>JAULBU010064147.1:0-11209 GCA_032358235.1 Odonthalia washingtoniensis
CAGGTCCTTCAACAAATTCTTTTCCAAACTTTACCACACTATTCCAATCACTCCCTATTTCGGCTATATGACAGTCAAGAATAATTTCAAACCGTAAAAGAATGTATTTAATTTATAATTAACATGGTACACAGTACTCAAGTAGCACTGGCCACACTATCAATCATCTCTCTTCTTCCAGCGGGCCTGTAATCCATATGCTACACACAGTAATCAAGTAGCACTGTCTGCACTATTACTCACCGCTATCTTCCTCCATCCGGCACATAATCCACATGGTACACACAGTTATCCAGTAGTACTGGCCACACTATTAATCATAACTCCCCTACTCCAGACGGAACCTTCTGGTCCAGCCAAGCTTGAACACTGTATTACACGCTTCTACTCCAAGCTTCCGCGACGAAGTCTACTATCTACGACTAGGCTTCTTCACGTTCTCATTTTCCTATGATAATGCCATTACCACCTTTCTCCTTTTTTTATCCTCTTTCCCTTTTTCCCTCTTACTTTTCTTTACAATAAAAAACTTTCTAGGTATTATTGTTGCCGAACCAGGTATTGATACTGAGGTCAAGAATTCATCCAATCGGTATAGATATTGATTCGTGCTCTTACGCAGGTTCGTTGCACTTCCATAGTAGTCCTACTTTAGCACCACGGCCACTCATCGCATCCTCCACTATTTTATCGACAGACCTCCATACCTGCATACTACAGCATCTCATTCACCCAAGAAATATCGACACTGACCACCTTGTGTGACCCACATTTATCACACGTGGCAGAATACGGGTCGAGGCTTTGATTGTACACCACCTCGCACCTGCTAATCATCTGCTTAGGGTACAGTTCGACAATCCGACTTCCTGTTTTCCTAAACAACGATCTACGTAATTAAAATTAAAGAAAAACACATCGTCATCACCATCATAATCATCATCGTCATCATCACTATAATCAATAATAATATTAATCATCTCACATACTCAACCGAAACTATAACACATCCAGCACCTTTCACACGAACATACTCGATACAAACAACAACAATACTTCATTTAACCGAAATCTGACACTCATATATCGTCAAAACAACTACGGAAACATCAACAACTTTCAGAAAATTACTTTCTATTCCCCTATTCGTTACACAAACTATCACTAACCTGCCCTACCCCCCTCAATACCACCACATAAAAAAAAGCATCATACAACAATGGAAGAGAATGACCCTTCTCCGCCAAACATCTTCCTCGACGACATGATAACTAGGTGTAAATGATGCATGCAGCGGGCCAACTCAAACAGAACGCGGTCCGACCTCGCATCAGATCTCAATACAGCGGCCAAGGACTTCCTCCTGGAACACCAGATCCTTGAGCAAAGCACCCTAGCCCTTCTAGATGAGAGAGAAGAACTGCTTAGCAAGCTTCTCAGCACACTACCAAAAAGCGACAAACTCTTCAGTAAAGTGTATTTCTCTATTCCCGTAGATCCAATTGGCCTACTAAAGGACATAGCAATATTATATGAAATACCCAATATTGCACTATTCCAGGTACCCGCACTCGAACTAGACCGGAACGACACCGAAAACTACACCTTACAGCTACAATGTTTTCTGGCTTCAGTTACCCAGCGACCTAGCTCCTACCTTTTAAACATGGTGGACATCTTCAATAAGGGTCGGGAAATCATATATAACCCTCATTCCCGTAATGAACACCCTGCCATGCCAGCAGCCAATAATCTCGACCTTGCACCAGCTAACCGCGCAACACCAGATGAAACAGCTCCACGAATACCACCACCTAATTCATTCCACTAGCTACCTCCAACCCAGATAAATCGAACCGATCCAGCATTATCATCGATGAACCATAACCATCATCCCGCTCAGGATCTAGAGGATTCTACACAACCCTTTTTTCACCATCGGGGCCCAAGAGGAAAACCGCGACGGGTCCAACGAGAATAGCCAATACTCTCTGACACCAACTAGAACGATGACGATCAACAAGCCCCCGCGAAACTTCAACCGTTCCATATGAACTCGGTACAAATTTCCACGGGAATCAGTAACCACTTCAAAGATCGTTGCATCGGCGGCGAACTTGGAGAAAGCTCCTCGAACGCGTTGCGGGACTTTAGTAGGTTCTGTCTTCAACTGGAACTAAATGAGACCAAGAAAGCCCTTTTCTTCAACAACATCCTGAAGGAGCCGGCTAGATCCCTTCACTCAACAAACGTCTCAGACAACACGAGCTTCAAACAAATGACACAGATCATGCTCGCGGAGTACGATTCTGCTGATCGTCAAACTGAAGCCCAATCAAGAAAAGACAACGTAAAGCTACCAACCTTTATGATGGACCAAGAATTGACGGATGAAGCTATTGGTCTTTCAAAACAGGTGAAGCATATCAACTTACTAACTCCTCAATTCCTCCACCTCTACCGCAACAAAACTTCAAAGCTGAAGGTATTGAGCTCTGCAGTGGCATCCTACGAATGGCCAACTATTTCAAGGACCAACTTAATTTCGAGCAACCATAACTTCTCGAGTTTAAAACGCCTTTGGCACACTCACTGATACTACAAAAGGAGAATACCAAATTAAAATCGTACAAGAATTAATCCTTCCACATGATCCTCTTCGGTCAATATGGGAATCAACCAAAACGAAGTTTCGGAAATAGAAACAACTTTCTTCAAAAGAGCTATAATAACCAACAAAACTTCATGAGTAAGCCACAATATTCTTCAACGAATCGACACAGAGGCAACAATGATCGTACCAAGCAGAATCACACCATCAATCGCTTACACTGCTATAAATGTGGAGCCTATCATTGGTCCCCCTCCCATCGATGACAAAATGGCTTGATCAAAAACTATATCACAAATAGATTATTAAAAGGAGAGAAATCCATTTACATATTAGCAGACGTGATACATGGTTGCCAACAAGCCCAGGAGAAAACATCTACGGAGTATGAGGCACCAGAACTGGAACTAGCCACGGACTAAGAAGACGCAGAGATCTTCGCTACGCAATTGATCGTAATGGACCATAAAAAAAAGAGGACAATGACGATGATTTGAATGAACTTGATGAATCCATCATCTCTTCCCAAATCGCAAACATGTTCTACTCTACACCGACATCACCATCTGACAAAAAATGACCTTCAATGGAAAGCGATTACGACCCCAATCTCACCACCACTCACAGTCGCACCACAAAAGTTGATAGATTATAAAAACGGTGATGTGCTTGAAGAAATCATCTCGCAAGATACCGATTTAATTTCGGATTTCTGCGTGGACAGTGGTGCATCACGCAGCGTTATCGGTAATTAATACTTCCGAAGGATAAACGATTTCTTCAACACTAAAACAACAAAACGGCCTCCAAAACCTTCTTTCAAGTTCAGAGACAAGGTATATGACTCCATAGGCACAGTAACATTAATGCTCGTCACGCCTGCGAGACGTAACAACATTCATGTTGGTCTAGATGCAGTGGACGAGCATGTACTACCCTTGATATGCCTCAACATACTGGATGAAAAATCTCCCATGATCGACAACCTACACAAAACATTGGCAAGACGAAGCCTATTCACTGAACACAGTACATTTTTCTACCTTGAAGAATGGTTTGTCCCTGTATTTAGAAGAAACTCCTCACACTTCAACACCAACTGGAACCAATATCTTCAATCAACATCAACTTCACACCTGCAGATCTCAAGCGACTACACCGTCAATTTTTCCACTCGTCCCCAAATAAATTTTTCAACCTACTTCAAAGAACCAACTCTATAGATACGGATGCTGAAACTCTTAGGCTACTCAAAAGTTTATCAGAAATATGCGACCCTTGTCATATAATCGCGTCGACTTCTTTCCGATTCAAAGTCAGTTTTGGTTCAGACAATTACCGCTTCAACGCGCGAATCTTTGTAGATATGTTTTACATCTCCTTTGAAACATCGAAACACATCATCCTCCATATAATATTCAAACAAACACATTTTAGTGCTGCCATTTGTATTGAAAATATGGAAACTAAAACCATTTGATCATCCAGCACACGATGTTGGACTGAAAATTATACTGGCCTTCCCAATCGCATCATATTTGACCAAAGTTCAAATTTTGAGGCTTCTTTCATACTATTTGCTGCCCTCGGCGAAATCAAAGTCGAGAGGACAGGAAGAGATGCACATAACGGAATGTCTATCTGTGAACGTTTTCATAAGCCGATCAGATCGACAGTCCGGAAACTCATGATCGAGCACCCAAAACAAGATTTTTATCTAATCCTTGCTCTATCAGTAAAACCCTCAACGATACCCCTGGATCTGACGGCATGGTACTCTCCGCACTACTTTTTGGTGAATATCCAAGAAATTCGATGTCGAACGATTATGGACGGCACCTGACCACGGATGATTGTGGACATATTGCACTATACATTCATACTGACATGAAGATACATATCGACAAGATGCGGGTAAAACGGGCGCTCCGCTTAAACGACCCAAAGTCCACAGATTCGATTTATGAACCAGGCTACCAAGTGTTCGAATAGCGCAAAAAGGGACACTCCGCCAAGAATGGAGAATTTTTGGGTCCTTACACGATCTCATCATTGGAAAGAGACTCGAAACTGATATACGTATATGATATACCAAACGCAAAACCCCGCCCTTACTCCATCACACAAATGAAACCATACCTGTCACCCAGTTGCAGGTCAATATCGCTCGTCCACACTCTCAACATGTTGCTTAACTCCTACCGAACACCATCCGACGCATATGATGTGTCTATGACAGAAGGTTTAACCCATAAGAACCCCCGATCTCAAAAACGGGGCATGATGAAAGCCAGACGCGACGGATTAAAATCTCATCATGAGGGGGACCTTCAATAAAATATTGAAAGAAGACATTCCCCTCGATGCCAACATATTTCTGGGAAGAATTTTTCTTGCGCTAAAGTCCAACGCGGATAGAACGGTTAAGCATAGAGTCAGATTTGTCTCAGTAGGGCACCGCGATAAATTATAAAACGTCATGGTACATACAAGGCAGATCCTTCAACCTTCATCCATCAGACTTCTCCCAGCTTCGGCAACCCTTTTCGAATTCAAAACATGGTCGACGGATGTAACACAGGCATATCTACAATCCTCCATCCCACTGTCACGTAAGTTTTTCTTCACATCATCCGTACGAGAGCTACAACCCAACTTATCTAGAATAACCTGCTTGAAGCAACTCAACGCCGCAACCAAATACGCTCGACAATATGACATATCCATTTTCTTTTCAAACTTGCATGGTTACGGATGTTAACTGAAGAAAACATCTACACAATTTGAAGATAAAATGTATGGAAAATTAACTGTAGCATACAGATACTGTATGTTTTAATGTATGAGGCATATAAATTTACTTACGGACGACGGAGAATAAATGGAAGAAATATTCCAGGCAGCATAAATTGTTTGAAAAATCACACGAATGTATCATTGAAAATTTCTTTCATACAGAGGAGATTTTTGTCTATGTAATCTATTCTCGTAACTACACATTATGTACGAGAAATTGGATGAATAATTCATATAATATGCATTTATCTGATTCTGTGTGATCTCTGAGCAGTTTTATATGTTCTGCTTGCACATGAGGAGCCCATGCCCAAGCAATATCTCTCAATGCTACTATTTAATCATACATGAAAAAATCTTGAGCACGATGAGAATCTGGGATTAGTGCTGACTTCAGCAGAGTTTTCGTACCGAATAAAATTTCCACATCCACTACTTTCTTGCCTTCTCCGTCCGTCCTGTAAATATTTATTTTTCTTGCCCGTGTTTCTTGACTTCCATGCTCCTTTGTAACTCCATTGACGGTATGCTCTGTTAAATTTTGTCTCCGATGCTGTAGCATTTCTTCAATGTTCACTACATCTCTACACATCTTGTTTATTCTATTCCACATGGCACTACGTTCAGGTGACATAACATTTCGAGATGGTTTGTTATCATAGGGCCAATGTCATTTTACATGGTAGACCGTGACAAGGGCCTTCCCATTCCACCTAGTCTTTTCGTTGATGTTGAATTTGCAGGAAAAACGTTTCGTTTCATTGATTTTGACCTTCCACCACTTTCCGCTGCCTCAATCTCTGGCGTGTCTTTATCCATGTCAGACAACATGGAATTCTTTTCCCTTGCCTTCTGTTTTTTCACTCGAGTTTCTTCCTCTTCTGTACTACTCTATAGGTCAATAATCTCACGTTGCTGCCTTTTCTTGCTTCTCGTATGTGCTGTAATACTTCCCTGGACACCCATTCCTCTTGTTTTCTATCCTATATTTCCACCGTGATTACTTTCTTTGAAAAAGTACTGGCTTATTTTTTGACAAGTCTGTTATTGCGAGCACTTGCGCGGGTACCCAATTTTCTAGACCTATGTCCAACACCATACTCTAAAAGTCACATGGGATTTCAAAAGGTCGCATGTATAGTTTTATTTCTTGTTCGTGTGTCTGGTCTGACAACGTCCATCAATTCCTGCATTGTCTTCGAAACTTCTTTTTCTGGTAAATCATATAAACCGTCCGCAATTTCTTCCAGCAAAGTCTGCAGAGACTTCAAGAACTTATTACCAAGCCCATAGAAGACAGTTGCATCAAATGTCCCCTTTGCTGGTTTCTAAAATAGGCTTCAGCTGCATCAAATAGGTACATTATAGTCTCCTCCGTACCGTTGATGAGAATTTCACTGTCCAAGTACGTCAGCCCTCTTTCACCAGAATCATGCCCAGTTCCAAACTGCGCTTTGGTCTTGATCCTTTCCATGACATATTTGAATCTGACAAGCATCTTACCCACACGAGCGTACCGTTCGTATGTCGAGGTACTTTTCGTATCAAGAAAATTTGACCTTTCCATGTACCTCGCAATATCCACTGTCCTCGCTTATTCAAACGGTATATTATATTGTTCAGTAAAGGTCTCAACCTATAGTATGACACTGCTCATGAGTTCAACGAACGAAATGTCCTTTTTTGTCTTCGAAGATGATATGTGTCGAGACCAGCTGAGATTTATAATTTCACAAGGTGTCATGGTCGCCTTTTCAGTACGTACTAGAAGAGAGAAACGAATACGATCTCTTGCCAAATTTGTTTCCGAAGTTACCTTTCCACCAAGAATCTGAAGTGATGACAGGCGATGTCTCCCGTCTACAATAACTAATGACTTGTTGGACTTCAGTACAATTCTATCTCTTTCCTGAATGAATAATGCGAGATAACAGTACACATTCCGTCAACATCTTCAGATTCGAAAGTGACATAGATCATTCCGAAATCAACTTGATACCACTCTTGTTCAAAGGATTAATCGAATGTATCACGATGCCCGGTGCTGACATACATGAGAGGGTTCTTGACGTTTCTGACTTGAATTTATCGAACCCATAATTCGAGAGTCACATAATTACTAAGAAAAAAGTCTGAAACCTGAACAGACCTCCCGCTATCTATCTCCTCATTATCATCCCTGTTCGCGTGTTGACCTGTGATAACCTTCATCACTTGAGAATCCCAGCAATGAATACCATGTTCTGATTCCAAATCACGGAGGATTTCTGGGTTGGTTGTTATCAAAATACAGATATTCCCGTTTCTTCTGCATCGACTTGATTTGGACATCTATTATTTCCACTCTGTCCAATATTTCATCCGGTGCAGCCATTGCCCATTTTTCTAGACCCCCAGAGTTAGTTCCACTTCCAGATCTTACTTTCGCTGTACCAACAAGAACTGCACCCATATCCAAACAATCAATTTTACTGCACGCTCGGGATGACTTCACCACTTCAACGGAATCATCATCTAGACAGTACAGCTCCACAAAAACATCTGCAACTATACCCCTTGCTGCTGCATCGGTGCCGTTTTACCATCCAAGAACCAGCTTGTGGAATAGTTCTTCACCGTTCGCCGGGAGGTAGCGATGCATGAGAAACGTTTTCTGTGTAGATGCAGAAGATGACAACATAGTTGATTATAAACGTATTTAGTTGTAGTTGATAAATATAGAAGTTAATTGACGACGTCTGGTTGCGAAGAAGAATATCATAAAGTCAGTTGATGACGACTGGTTGTGAAGTGGGATCTCGTAATGTTTTGCGCTTATGTAGAACATAATATATTGTGATTTGACACCGACCTCGCTTCATCTATATGACTTTGATGATCAGTTTTTTGTCTTTGTTATCACAAGCGGAAATGTTTTTATTATAAACGGAACTGTTAATATATTGCAATTTGACAATGACCTCTCTTCAGATGTATGACCTTGATGATCGATTTGTTGTCTTTGTTATCATAAGTGGAAAATTTTTTATCATAAACGGAACTGTTGTATGATTTTCTTAACCGAACGGTGCTTCTGTACCGACGAAATAATTGTTCCGTGTACGGGTGTTTTGTGCTCACCCGTGGTATGTTGCAACATATTTTTGCGGGAAAGCATTACTTGCCAATATTTTCTGCAATTTTCGGCCTCCATATGGAGGAAAATTTTAACATTTTTTCTTCATCTCCCAACGCCGTGCGGAAAATTGAATATTTAATTTTCTACAATAAATACCAGATCAGAACATTATATAACTTTTCCGGGCATAAAATCGCGGTACTGCTACCGTTACGTTACCTTCTTCACTTCCGTTCATATCCTTCCACCATCAACGTCAATGATTGCGCCTCTACAAGATTATTACGACCTTCCACAGGCGTTATCATACCTTTTCAGCAACACTATGCAAAGTCATCATATCAGCATCATAAACATCTACACACATCAATTCAACTTAAATGAAACGCCGTACAATTTGATCATTTTATCAGCAACTTCACACTCCATATGTTCTTCTCCACAAACAACAGCCACAAGTAATTTACATCAATTTCAAAATTCTACATCCCATTTCCCAACAGTTTTAAACTTCTTTTTCTACACGGAACTGAGCAAAAGCACAACATGCCATCTTCAACCTCTACTGGAAAATGCTCTAGCGGAAAAACTCAGCGAGTGAATCTGAATTCACTAGATTTTTGCTGTTTTCCTTTATTGAAAGTTTCTCCGGTTCATCTTTCAAAGGGAAATTCAACTAAAGGACTGTCAACTTCAATAATTATATGGAATGGTTGAGGTTCCATGACGACCCTATTTCCAAGCGCATAACAACAAGTTTTGAAAGAAAGGCGAATGACAGAAAAAAATCTCTGAAACAATCTGTATTCTAGTCTATAGGAGCTGATGGTGACATGGTTTTAGCAGAAATGGGTTCTTAGCAAGTTTGTCAGATCGCTTGTTCGCCTCTATCCATATACACATATGGTTCTAGAGATAAAGGCACACTGAAAATGTTCAATGAATTAACCATTGACGATTTCACTTTAACTTGATTCTTAGTTGGTCCAACATTCATTCACATGAGCATCCAGTCAACTGGGAAAAGACCTAGATGGAACCCATTCAACATGTCTATCTCAACAACTTTCGAATGTCTCCTCTTTTACTACAGAATTTCATTTGTCTCGGAGACAATGTCAAGGAAAAATTCGAAGACGCGTAATAGAAATATTCTCTGCATCAAAATTTCACTGGTACTAGAATAGGGTTCCTTTGTCAAACAATTTTCAAGACGTGGGAAAAATTGGCAACATCATTAGACATTCCTCCAGTCAGTACAATGATGTCACCGTACATCTTTTACAACTTAACAACATCAATATTCGAAGTTCTTTTTACAAGAAACGATGGATTGTATCCAGTTACTCAAGAAAAAATAATTAAGGTAGATGATGAACCAGTTGTTATTGAAGAATTGGTGTCCGAACAAGCTTGAACAAACAGAGTGGACACAGCATTTAGTTACACCGTATCTTCATGTTTTATGAACCTGCACAACATATTGTGCGACATCTTGTTGTACGGCACCAATTCCAACTTGGAATCATCTCCGATGTTGAAACCTTTCTTTTGTGATCCGCACAGCTCGGAATTGCCACAATTCTTTTCTGGTATATTTGATCATGCATCCGAGCCTCTCAACTTATTAGTTCCAGTTAGTAACAGTATGGAAATTATCGAGGACGTTGATGAGAATATTTCCGCTTCAGAGGAAACGGAAACAGGTAATGGTAAACGTGGACGTTCACCGTCTTCCCACCAATTGAAAAAAACAAGAAGAAATCTAAGGTTCGTAGCATCCAAGACTTGGGAACGTCCTCAAACCAATCTTCGGATATTCCGACGGAAGTTAAGGAGGAAAATGATTTCGAACCAGCAGATTCAAATTAGCTGACTAAAATGGGATTGGAATAAATGGAAGTGCTGAAATTAAGTATGCAGAATTACTGTTTCTGCTATGACTGCGATTTCCAGTCCCTTACTGACACACATGAAGATGCTATGGGTCATAATCTACAAGATATTGTTCATTTTATTCTAACAGACCCACAATACAACATTAGACATAACAACGACTATCCATATTCAGATCACGATCAGTTCACAGCAGAAGACATGAAAGAATTGATAGATTCATCGGAATCTGTTTAAACACCAGGACTTCATGCGCAAATGTTTTGTTCGGCAATGCAAGTTTCTTCCTGGGATCAACATATTATGGAGAAGAAGGAATTAATACTATTGAAAACACCCGAAGAAGATTAAATTCGAAAAGGATACAGGACTGAAATAAGTTTTTTCAGTGTGGAGGAAACGCCGCTCCATCACACAAATAAAAGGGGTTACTATGAATCAGATCCAAGAACACCTCGTCTCACGCATCTCTCCGTGGTTGAACATGCAGTACACTTCTGGAAGAATAGTATGGTATGGGATCACGCCTTGAAAAGGATAAACTACAATCGTTCCGGGTTCATTACTTCTTTTCATCCTGGAACATGTAGTGAAATGAAGAACATCGTAAGGGTCCCTATCGACGAAAAGCTATTCCCTCCATCTCAGATGATGTCTTCCGGTCGAAGATCAATGCTCCAACCATAGAAAAAGTCAAGATAGTGGATGATGGATATTATACCGAAATTTACGCATCCTGGTGAGTTGGTTGTGGATCCATGCGCTGGTACATTTTCTATGGCAATTGG
>JAULBU010064158.1:0-11207 GCA_032358235.1 Odonthalia washingtoniensis
CTTGGTGCATTACAAGATACATTAATGATTTCCATTATCTCCCTGGAGATAAATCTTCGGCTAACGACAGATTGAATAATCAGTTGTCTCTTCTTATGTACACTGCATTAAACACTTATCGCTATAACTACATTTAGTAAACTAATATAACTGATTTCTCTAAACACTGTCAATGCGATGGCAACCTGTCATGGTACAAGTAATAATATCTACGTTATATTCTGAGGATATAACATATACTTTATTACTTGTCATATGTCTCAGAATGACTCAGCCTGTCATTTTACAGTTCAATGACAGGCTCTCATTCTGAAAATATAACATTCCAATAGCCAATTTGATCCATTAAGATGTGAGCAACCATAAATTGCGATTACTATAACAAAACATGGGCAGTTCGTACAAATAAAGCTTGAACAAATTACCACACTCACCTACCCATACATGATTGTTCCTCACAATAATGTATGGGCAGGTGGTTTTAATCACTATGAAAAGGTAGGCATCTGTAGTACAGGTGCCTTCGCTTTCACAGTGAACTATATCGTAACAAGGGTAGAAAATAGGTTACGTTATTCCCTTACCCAAGTTGGGGAAGGCAAAAACAAATAACTAATAACAAAATCTAAAAATTCATCGCAAAAATTCATTCTGCCAAATGAAAAGTAGGTAAGTGTTCACCGTCTCGCGAGAGTCAGGAAGTCATGTTATGCTTCCGAACCTCCACAAGATGGCAAACTATTTCCTACCTTTCCACACTTAGGGAACACAAAATCTAACAACTAAAAAACTAATAACTAATAACGCAAACGATTTATTACCATTCCGCGATTTATGAGGATGATAGTTACAAGAATGCTTGGCATGGAAAGGAAGGGGATACAAAAAATTTGACAACTGATGCAAACATTCCCTCAAATAGACATTTTACAACCATTGGATGTACGATAAATATTATTGTTATGAAAACCCTTTCACCTCTTCAAATTGTCGTAACAGTAATATGAACAAGTGAACGGTTTTTTCTAAATTGCCCAACGACGTGTTGACAACTTGAACATGTACCATACACATCTAAGTTGTCACCACAGCGTTGGTTAATTAAAGTCATATCCTTATAAAATACATTATATGTATTATTGATTCCAATTGCCTAATGTGCATCATTGATTTGAAAGTCTTCATTAAATCTTGTAACGACACGATACATTTATAATCGTAAATGTTGAACATGTACCATACATATCCAAGTTGTCACCACGTCATTGGTTACTTAAAGTCATATCCGTATAAAATCTCTACCATTTCTTATTGATCCCAATTTCCTAATGTGCATCATTTATGTGAACGTGGCCTTTACATCATGTAACGGACACGATACATTTATAATCTCTCATGTAAATGTGAATGTCTCTCTTTCACCTCTTCAATGTATGCATTCATGACGTACTGTAATTGAATTTCTGGTGGCTTTCCTGCATTTCTCTCTGATATTTTTGTATTGATGGCGGTCATACACGCACTACTGTAATCGCTGTCTTCATAAAACCGGATTAAAAAGGTGTGACATACAAGACCAAAACTAGGGCCCACATTTGTTTTCAGGATTTATTGTCGCAACTGCACGTAACTACAGAACACTGAATGCCGGGCGTTCATAAAATTACCAGTTTTTACAATATGAATGCCCAGGGAAAAACTACGATGTTTGAATGGCCATTCTACGAATGGCCTAATGCTAGCGTTTATATCGATAAAATAAATGAATGGTTCCCTAGTACATCCGTACACTTCCACCACTTGGAAGTAGTCATTCATTCCTGGAAACATAGACGTATACCGTCAGTGTTTGTTTTCGTGATGAAATATGTTTGAAATCTATGTGAATATTTGTGGTTTTTCATGCGTTTGTCGCGATAGTTACTGTAGTCGTAGTAATCAAGAATAGAGCTCTGTATCCTTGTCAGACACGTTTTCTGTCGGATTCCACATGCAAAAAATCTTCAAGTATATTCCCGTATTATGTTGTCGATATTTTCTAGGAAATGACGTTACATTTAAAATGTAAGCGGTGAAGGTCTTGATCTTGGACAGTATATTATTAGTAGCTTTGATGTTTTCCATCACTTCTTCGGAGTTACGGGTTGTTCGAGTGGTTAAAATGACCTGCATGAAAGACCATTTTATGTATTTTCTCTTTTCTGCATTCATGACACACCCGACGCATACTCGAGGTACCACAGTTGTTGGAAGATTAATTGGATCTGCCGTATATTTTGTGTGATGTGTGGGTGGTAATGCAATTGGTGTAACGAGTTTGAAAGTCATTATTTTGATGGCCCGGGGTGTATGTGATATCTAATAGGCGGGACATATATTTCCAGGTGTGCTTCCTGAAGCAAGTTTTGTGGCAATTATTGACCGGGCAAGATTAAGAGTATGGATTGTTGCGAAATATCGCAAAATCTCTGTGTGCCAGTAGTTTCGTAACAGTAGCGATACAAAATGCTATATTTTATCATTTAAAAGAAATTTTTCTGTTATTGAAATGCAATGGGATGGTAAATATGGATAACATATTCCGTGCACTACAAGTTTTTTCTCAATTCCAAACATTCTACAAAAGAAATTCAAAAAATTACAATCAGAATACATGCTACCTACCCAACCAAAAAACGTATTACCATTACTAAAACGATTTTTCAAATATTTATATGATGACGTTGAAGCCAATTAAAAATGCCATACTCCAACTCAGATGTTGCCAACTGCAAGTGCTGAAATCCTCCCGGATCTCTCGGCGAGACTTGAACTCGAAGCTTACGGAGACAACTTTATATACGGCGATTCACTTTGAACCTCTATACCACCCGGACAATTGGTCTGCCCACATTCCGTGACAATTTTCATTATCAATGGAACAAGTAAAATTTCCTAAACAATTTAAAGTTTTAGGAAAAGATATAATACAAGAAGGCCAACATAATAAGTAAATAGTTACACATATTTTCAATCAGGAACGAAATATCCCCGAAATATGCCTCTCTGAATTGAGAAGATCCGGACGTCTGCTGCAAGATTACGACAGAAATTTCATCTTTGAACTCAGGTCCAAAACATTCAAGCACAGCCTACATTTTTAATATACCGTCAGTACTTGTTTTAGTGATGAAATATATTTGAAATCTGTGTGAATATTTGTAAATTTTCATGCGTTTGTCGCGATATTTTCTGTTGTCGTAGTAATCAAGAATCGAGCTCTGTTTCTTTGTCAGACACATTTTCTGTCGGCTTCCACGATTATGATTAGAACGATGATGAAGATGAGTCACAACCATGATGACTTATTAGTCACAACGATGATGACTTATTAGTCAGAATGATGATGATGACGAAGCAAAGACGCGAAGAGGGTGACGATAACTCGAGGAGACGATTGCGCCACGCCTACGGCAGCGGAATGGAAAAGCCGTCACAAAAGCAAGAATGCGGTTACGTAGTGTCGCATCAGTGTGCATAACGTCGGGTAGGTGATTACGAAGGCAAGTAACGATGCCAGGAAGTCGAAGAGAGTGCATACGTCGTATGTCATCGGTGAAGGAGGAGCATACTACAAATGGCGCCATGGGGTATAACGGATGAAATCAGGTAAGTGGCCCAGGTTGAAAATAACAGTGAATTACATACTGCACATGTGGCTCATGTGGCATATACAGTAATCACACAATTTCGACTTGGCGAGAAATCATATACAGTACTCACACTATTTTGAATTGGCAAGAAACCGTGTACAGTATTCATACTATTTCGACTTGGCAAGAGATCATCTAATACTGTAGGTGATGCTTTAGCCCAACACGCGTGTTTCGCTATTAGTTCCGTAAATAATAGAATCTGTCTCCGGCAACTGGTCACTGCTGGATACGACGGTTCTAATACACGTGTCGCCGGAAAATCCGATCTGGATGCACCAGCTCCAGTATACATACCAACTACCCGTACGGGGAGAACAAACAATGATTAATTGACACAGACATTTTTACGATTAAAGGAACATTCAGCTTCAGAGCATAGCGCGCGCTTACATCGAAAGATCGGCCGACCGGGAGAAGAGCTCCAACCACAACTGCGCCTGAGGACAGACTAATAATCTCTGCCGCAAGGAGCATGGTGATCCCTACACAGCAATGCGTGCTCGATCATCGCCGATTTCAATTGAATCGGTGAAGCACTATCGTGACTTCGAATCAGGTCATCCTTGAAGCTACCTAACTGTAGTAGGACGTCTGATTCAACCCGCTAGCCTTTGGAAAGAGGTAACCATGACGCTCATACTAACTTGCATAATTCGAAACTTTATTCACTTATAGAGGTAAAAAACGGAGGAGATCAGGGTTGGACGATTTGGCGCGAAGGCATCGAAAGTACGAGTTGTATTCGGCAGTTTAAACTTTGGTCTACCAAAGAATGACTTAGCAACATCATAGTCGTGGAAACGAAACTCCAAGAGCGCAGAACATACAACCGACGAAATCACCGCCCCGGCAGCAAAGGTTATATCCAACCAAGGAGAAGATGGATGTAGAGGAATGACAATGATCCTTTAACGTAGAAATATCCCTTTCGAACAGCGCGTTCGTGCTCGGGGGAACACACTACAAGTACATGGCTGCAGCATTTTTGATCATGCGTTCCCAAGTGAAGGAAGACGGAAATACCAATTTTCGTGAGGTTTCGATCGATACCGGAGCCAACCAAAGATCTGTCATGTGCCTGGATCAATATTGGGCATACGAGAGGGATTTTGGGAGGAAGATCTCCAAGTAAGAAGGGCGGGAAGGGTATCAGTGGTCATGGAACGGTGATTGGAGAGACCTCGATACAAATGCCATTTTTAGAATTAGGCATAGTCATCGACGTGAATTTTGCGATATTGAAGGATGAATGCCCATCCCTGCTATCAAGTAGGGATATTATCGAGAACTGCCACGACATATCGTTACAAGGGAGATTCCTCCACATCGGATAGTCCCACCAGAGCTTTCATTCGAGAATTATTTCTTCGTGCACAGATGAACTGCCGCCTCCACCCAATTGTTTTTGTACACTCAAGACGAGCTTATGCAGATCCATCGGAGTTTCTGCCACCCATCAGTGCGTGCGACACACCGACTCCTGAAGAAAGCAAACGACTGCACCTTGGACCGCAACATTGAGAAGGGACTAGACAAGATAGTAGAAGATTTTAAGGTGTGTCAACGAAACTCATCAACTCCGCTAAGATTAAAATTATCCATCGGCACAGAAGACTTCCCTTTCAACAACAGAGTCTATGTGGATACTAAGTTCATCGAAGGGAGAGATGTTATCCACCTCGTCGATAAGTCCACTCATTTCAAAGCCGCCGCATTTTTAAAAGATCAATGTTCAAGCACGACTTGGAAAGCCATCACCAAGTTGTGGTTCCATACTTACATGGGACACCCCGATTTCTGAGCCGTGGATCAGGGGACAGCCTACATTTCGAAAGATATGAAAGGAAACATAACCGAGCAGGGAGTCATCCTTGAAGAGGCACCCATCGAGACCCCGGGTTCCATCGGTGTCGTAGAGAGATATCACGCCCCCTTGCGCAAGGCATACGTGAAACTTCGGTAGGATCTCGAGAAGGATGTGGATAAAGATGCAGATTGTCTCCAAATGGCCGTGTTTGTAGTCAACGCAACAATGAGACCGGAATTTCTGTGCCCAATGCTGCTAGCATTTTGTGCGCTACCACACCCGGCACGCACATCATCGTCCCCGAAGCAGGTTGAACGCCAAAAGGAAATCAAGGAAGAAACATATTAGTTTGTAAAGGACAAACAGCTCAGATAATTGTGTTTGCACTTCGACATCATGGTGGCCCCGTCGGCAAGGAGATCTCACAACGGTTGCGTGACTTACGAGCAGGCTCTCCCTTATTAGTATATTGGACGGCATCTAAAACATGGGAAGGCCCATTTAGATACATTTCAGTAGACGGGGAGACGGTGGTTTTTCAGCTAAATAGAGGGCGTAAGATCTTCAGATCTACTTGTGTCAAGCCTTGGGTGAAGTCACAACTTAGATAACAGGGCGACGTCTCATGTACCATGAAAACCAAACCAATGGAAGAAAAATCTATGGAAATGGAGCAGATGATCGATGCTTCGATTAGTAATGATGAAGCCGACCTGGAAGATGTAGCACGGAAAGTGAAATGCAAGAGAGGATCACGTGAGGTGATGGCATTTGCGGGTTCCAGGAAAGATGATCTTGAAGGATTCATGAAGGATGGCACCTTTGTAAATGTGCACGAATCACAAATCAAAGGAACGGTACGTATTTTCCGGTCGAGGTTTGTTGACGAGTTGAAGAGAGTGGGCAAAAGGTTGAAAAAGAAATCTAGGCTTATCGCCCCGAACTATGCAGATGACGGAGCGACTTCCATCGCAACGAAGGTCCCTACTGTCCAACGTTTTTCTCAAAGGGTTTTGTTATCCATCGCTGCTTCCATGTCCAACATGGGTGTCTACACCAGTGACGTCACACAGGTCTATATACAATCTCACATAGAACTTGAACGAGATGAATATATCAGGCCCCAACTGAACTCCAATTACCACCAGGATACGTACTTAAGGTTGTAAAATTATTGTATGGTATTCCCAAGTCAGGCCTTCATTTGTACCTGACTTATTTATCACAACACCTCGAGACTCTACATATGGAAAAAGTGCAAGCCGATCCATGTGTATTAATTAGTAAGAATGGAGACATATTAGATGGGCTGATAATGCTGCAGGTTGACGACACATTGGGCTTAGGAACAAAGGATTTCTTGGACGAATAAGAGATCGCCTCGAAAAAATTCAGATGCAAGCCAAGAAAAATATCTCCAAAAGGCAGACGTCATTCAATGGTATCATGATATCGTCACCGACCACAGGCACGTTTAGGGCAACACATGAGGAGAAGATCGACATGCTGAAAGTAGCAGAAACCCAGGACTAATTTACAAGCCAAAGGGCATTGGTGCAGTATGTAGGTGTCAATGTACGGCCCTACATATGCGCATCTGTACAACTGGTCGCCCCAGGCAACAGATCAACAACAGAAGATGAGTACAAGTCCTTGAAGAATAGCACGCGATTCCTCAAGGCAACCAAACACCAGGGCTTTAATTTCATCAGCCTAGATCTCTCCACAACAAGGCTGGTACTCTGATGACTGACGCCTCATTTGCGAACTCGGATGGGCTCAAGATCCAGCTCGGTTATATACTTGCAATGGTTGATGGTGAAGGAAAATGCAATATTGTGCATTATGGAAGCAATATATGTAAAAGGATTGAGAGATCTGTTATTGCCGCCGAGATACACGCATTCGTCTTGGGCTTCGATTACGCGTACCTGGTAAATAACCTCATCCAGGAGATCCTCGACAGGAAAATCAGATTAGAGGCCCTCATCGACAGCGAGACTGTTTTCAATGTCATCTCCAAGGATGCGCGGACTGCTGAAAAACGCCTTCAAATCTACGTCCTTGCCCTCAGATAGAGTAACGACCTTGGCGAGTTAGACAGACTTGAATGGATCCCAGCGACCAAAATCCAGCAGACTCCTTGCCGAAACCAGTTCTCACCACAAAATCACCTCTCTTTAAATTGATGAACTCCAACATATTCCTGATCAAACCGTAAGGGTGGGCCATGTCGTCCGAATGGAATTAGTGGGAGTATTGATTCGATAAACATCGATTCCATAGTTGCGATCGTCCGACACGACGATGCTGAGGAACGATGATTGATGATGAGATCAGAATGATGCTGTAGATTGGATGATGATGACGAGTGCAGATTGTAAGAAGCTGACTAGTGTAGATTGTAACACTATGACGAGTGTAGATAGGGAGATTATGACGAGTGATGCTTAGAACGTTGATGACGATGGTAATTAGAACGATCATGATTAGGACATTGGTGATGATGAGATTGGGATGATGATTAGAACGATGATGACGATGAGTCACAACCATGATGACTTATTAGTCACAACGATGATGACTTATTAGTCAGAATGATGATGATGACGAAGCAAAGACGCGAAGAGGGTGACGATAACTCGAGGAGACGATTGCGCCACGCCTACGGCAGCGGAATGGAAAAGCCGTCACAAAAGCAAGAATGCGGTTACGTAGTGTCGCATCAGTGTGCATAACGTCGGGTAGGTGATTACGAAGGCAAGTAACGATGCCAGGAAGTCGAAGAGAGTGCATACGTCGTATGTCATCGGTGAAGGAGGAGCATACTACAAATGGCGCCATGGGGTATAACGGATGAAATCAGGTAAGTGGCCCAGGTTGAAAATAACAGTGAATTACATACTGCACATGTGGCTCATGTGGCATATACAGTAATCACACAATTTCGACTTGGCGAGAAATCATATACAGTACTCACACTATTTTGAATTGGCAAGAAACCGTGTACAGTATTCATACTATTTCGACTTGGCAAGAGATCATCTAATACTGTAGGTGATGCTTTAGCCCAACACGCGTGTTTCGCTATTAGTTCCGTAAATAATAGAATCTGTCTCCGGCAACTGGTCACTGCTGGATACGACGGTTCTAATACACGTGTCGCCGGAAAATCCGATCTGGATGCACCAGCTCCAGTATACATACCAACTACCCGTACGGGGAGAACAAACAATGATTAATTGACACAGACATTTTTACGATTAAAGGAACATTCAGCTTCAGAGCATAGCGCGCGCTTACATCGAAAGATCGGCCGACCGGGAGAAGAGCTCCAACCACAACTGCGCCTGAGGACAGACTAATAATCTCTGCCGCAAGGAGCATGGTGATCCCTACACAGCAATGCGTGCTCGATCATCGCCGATTTCAATTGAATCGGTGAAGCACTATCGTGACTTCGAATCAGGTCATCCTTGAAGCTACCTAACTGTAGTAGGACGTCTGATTCAACCCGCTAGCCTTTGGAAAGAGGTAACCATGACGCTCATACTAACTTGCATAATTCGAAACTTTATTCACTTATAGAGGTAAAAAACGGAGGAGATCAGGGTTGGACGATTTGGCGCGAAGGCATCGAAAGTACGAGGTGCATTCGACAGCACGGGTCTGCAACATCGTTTTGACTACCAGACCGATCGACGCGGACACCAAGTAGAAGGACGAAAAAAGATCGTCTCCACGGCGGGCGAAGTAGGTTGGGTTAGTATGGGGCGAGACTGTTTGCGGCCAATAATGAAGGCCTCGCCGTCAAGCAGGGGTTTATCCAGTCGCCCGTTTGTGGTTGCGTGCGCTCAGTCGAATAAGTGGGTGCCGGCGCCCAGTAGCGACGACGTCGTCGATGGCCAGCTCGTTTTCGTGGGGACGCAGGGTGCGGATGAGTGGCGTGGACCCACGAGCCAAGCTCAAGGGCAACGGAGGAAAGAGTTGAGATGAGGGGGCACGCGAGGCATTCATAGACAAAACATCATTTATTAAAGTCGTACGCTGCATGCGCGCCCCGTTCATAGAACTAACGGGCAAGAGCGTGGGGCAGTCAAGTGCGGTCGTTGAACTATTGTCCTGTCCCGTTTTCCTGATCAGCTGTAGCGGTCGTGGTCGCATCGCTCTTCTGGGCTGATGGCTCCGGTATCAAGAAGGTGGGGTGATAATTGTCGCCCCTGTTGCGGCCATTGCCGCGGTTTGAGACACCGCAGCCACGAGTGGCCTTGCCATAAGAAGTAGGTGGGCGTTTTTGGCCTGTATCAGACGATGTGCCAGCACAATGAGCAGAACGCTGCTTAAACCAAGCCGCGACTCGCAGGTTTGCGGCTATTTGATGACGGTAATAGCAATAAGCGAAGAAAATGCGCTGTTGCACCGTCAAGCTTGAGCATGTCAACGCGGAATGACTCGATTCGCGGCAAGTCCAGCCATTGAGCGTCCAATATTCGGACGGAATGGCGGACATGGCCAACTCGATCTGTTGTTCCGTTAACGTCGGTACCGCTATGTGCTCACGTCCGATGGAATCATTTTTATGGTCGAGCCTCTCGAGCATGTCCTGGGTCATGCGAGCGAAATCCGCCACCGTATCCGGGTTTGTAAGACTTGCGACCAGGAAGACCATCTCGAGACGTGTGGTAACGTCACAGAGTTGGTCTTCTGAGAGCAGGAATGCGGTCGCGGAGTTCCAACGGGGGTGGGAGCCGCATTGGCGACAACCGGGGTTGCTCCCAAGGAAGTTGGTGGCCAATGATCGATCGTGGAAGAAGGGGAAGTGGGCAGTGACGGGTCATAAGAGCCCATCGCCGTTGGGATGCGAAACACGGCTGGAGCAGCGCTTCGCGTACGGGGAGCAACATAGAGAGAAGTGGGGGATTTTACAGGGGATTTTGACGATGCGCTCGGTTTCGCCTGAGTGGACATGGCCTCAGCTGTCAATCTGCAGCGGCCAGCTAGGCCCTTGGTAGCCTGAAAGTCTTGGGTTTTCGACGGAGGAAGTCGGGAGAGGTGGGCTTGGATTAATTACCGGGTGGCCCGGTCCAAGTCCAAGACAAAGTTGTTGATCAATTCCGTCGGCGTAAATACATGTCGAAAACGGTCAGCAGCATCTTCTAAGCGCATGGCGTAAACTTCCACGGATTCTCCCGTGGATTGTTGCGAGTCGGAAATGACGCGATGTTTGGTACGAAGTAATGCGTCGTTAACGAAGCGTTCCAACAGGCCATTGATAACATAGGGCCAGGTGGTGCGGAGTCGGAAAATTTCCGTGGAATACACAGGTCGAACGTGCGAATCATAGAGCGACCGTGCCTGGTCCGACAAGTATGAAGTGAGGGTGTGGACTGCGGTACCCTCGCTGACCGAGTGATCATTAAATGCTTCAACCAGTTTGGACAGGGAGGCGAAGACAAGCATGCCGTCGGAGCCGGTGAAAGTTCCGATGGACGGGAAACAAGCATCGATGGTTCGTTTCAAAGAATGGAGATGCTTATACTCCCTGTCCGTCATGACCGCGGACGTATTTTCGAGTCGGTAGGTTCGATAGTTTTCAAGGGTATGGAAGGCCTCCAACATAGTTGCAAGCGGTGTAAGGCCTGGGGCTTAACTTCCCATCTGTGGTGGAAGCTATTCTTCCCCCCCCCCCATTATCGGGGGCAGGG
>JAULBU010064169.1:0-11207 GCA_032358235.1 Odonthalia washingtoniensis
GGCACTGTACATCCAAAACGTTTTGACATGTGTCAATAGAAATTTGACGTAGAGTCATTGTATTGGACAAAATTAGTGCATAAATTACTAAATATTTTGACAATATGAAAAATCCCATTGGCAGATAGTGGTACATTCTTATTAATTATCAAAAAATTATTGTTTTATGATTTTCATTTTATAAAATTATTATTATTATAACGTTATTAATATCACCATTATTCTTCATCTGCTACTACTACTACTAATAATAATAGTAAATATTATTATTTTTAGATATTACTCCATCAATGACCACATTGTCACTGCTCATTGGTTCCTCATCCAGCCCTTTGCCATATGCATTTTGTGTTCACTTATTTACACTCCTGCAAAAATATCACAGATATTGTAATATGATAATCATTATTTTTTCTTCTCCCATTCTTTGTAATAATTATATTATAATCATTGCATGATTGTTTCTTTCTTTCTTATAATAATTTTTTCCAAGATAATCCTTTTCGTTTTTCTAGATGCACATCAACCCAACCAAGAGTGCTTTGGCTGTTTGTTTCTTGAGCGTCAACACTCATATCAACATTGTGCTGCAGCGTCATCGTGAATACACGCTTTCTATCATCAGTACGGCACGAAAGAACAGGTCCGGATAGATTAATGCCTTCAGAAAGACGCGGGGTTAATTCGCCTATTTTCTTCACGAAATAATGAAGCTCTTGTCCAATTTCATGTAAAACTGTTATTTTACTTAAGAGATCACTCCAATTATAAGTATAGAAAACACGCCTTCCCGTTTGACTACCTGCAGGCTCAATATCAGACGTAAGTTCTCCTTCTGGAGCATCTTGCGACCAACCCGGTAGGCGTAGAATAACCTTCATCTTCTGCTTTCCCTCTGTCGATTCCACCTACAAGTACAGTTTTCTCATCAGTGAATGTGCACGATTCAGGTTGCCACCAATCTCGTCGCCATGACTGTGATACCCACTTAACGCCACCTGCCGTTGAATCAAAAGTTATCACAGCCACTTTCCCTTTTCCTGCAAATGCTAATACCCAAGTATGTAACGCACAACTGTCCATCAGTTTCCGTTTAGAATATTCAATGGAAATTTCACCATAAACATCACGTCCGACAGATCCTGCAATAACGACTGCAAATGACCATAATCCGACGTCTATGCAATGAAAACCACTTCTATTGCATTTCCATTCGATAAAATCTCCTCAAATTTCACAACTACAGCTTCCTTTTCCGATAGACAATCACCATCAATTCTAACACGTAGTAGAAATGAAATCACACCTTCAATATACTCAGTACATATAACACTTTTTGACGCAACGCGCCAGTCTCTACCATCGTTAGCATGCCTCAGCATGACAGGCAAACCTTTCCAGATAATTTGCTTAATTCCATCATTACGTCCAGGCCACCGTACATGCGCTGTGGTAAGCCTGTCACATATATTTTCCATCGGTACCAAATCTGGAAATTGATTTCGCATGGGTAATGTAACAGGCATGGCAGCTTGATTCGCCGTCATCAACCCTTCTCTTGCAAATTCATCATCACTTCGATTTAAACTCTGCATGTCAACGATCTTCACAGTGTATGTAACGCCATTGGAAGGTACAGCAATTGCTAGAATGTCTGAGAATCTCTAAGAAATAATCGGGCGCGGTGACGTCATGTAGATTTCAGAAGATGCGCTTGCATCCATCATTGAATACGAGTAATGCCGAACGTCGGCATCAATCCCAGTAACGTAAGCGTCATGTGGTTCCACGTGAGCGGAAACAGTATGAGCAGGCATCTACATCGACATTAGCATGGGTACAGAAGGTATGTGCATCGATGCACCAGTGGACATAGTTAGAGAAGGTGGCGGGAAGAACTCAGAGTTGGTTAAAGGAACGGAAGCGGGTGGCGCCAGGTAAGATGGAACAGGTGGCGTAATAAATGGCACCGGAATATTTTTCACCGGAATACTTTTACCGTACGGCTGCTCTTGTTCGTAAACTCCATCAATTTTATCAATCTTCTCTATCGAAGTTTCCCAATATAACACCGGTTCGGAATCCATCACGGATGTTGCTTCCAGCTGAACATGCGGTGTAGGGAGTATGAAAATTTCCGTTGTAGTTGGAGGTGGTGGAGGTACATCTATAAACTACAAGGATGTTGGGGGTGGAGGTAGTTCTTCAGGCTGTTGTTCTCTTTTGTTGGTATGTTTCGTTTTGTTAGCCATTGTTGGTGGCGCCGATAGTACTGGTAAAGAATCCGTGGTGGATGACACATCTTTCGTTATCTCTTCTCTTCACATCGGCGGCGGCCGCTGTATGGAGAACTAATGTAAATGAACAGCTTCCAATGGTGGCATGTACCACTGCGAATGAGCACCTGTATCCACATTTTTTCCTATCCAGTTGATGGCGGTGGTGCATACCAATCCTGCTGTGCAGGTGGAGGTGCAATAATAATCACATAGACAGCGGAAGAAATAGGCATTGCTGATACCGATGACGGAGGACAAGGAATCGTATTTTGAGGAACAGTGTCAGTCTCCGTTGTAGATTTAGGTCTTAGCCCTTACCAAGCTTTTCCTCAGCTTCAGTACTTTCAGAAATTTCCGGCGGCGTCGGTAGAGGAGGGACGAATACCGAAGGTTGAAAGTATGCATTCATTGTCGGAGCAGGTGGTTTTTATTCGTCAATTTGTGCAAATTTCATTGAAAATTGTCGATCACGTACATGATGGCTTTCCATCACAGAAGATACAGTAACACCTGTTGAAACTCCATGCTGGCTAAGACACGTCTTATCTGACTGATACCCAGCCCTGTATTACCTCCTGCCGATCTGCCCGCATTCACCATCACAGGGGTGGTACCACTAGAGTGACCAACGACGTACCTGGGCATTTTAAATAAGAAGAAGGAAAATGCGGAAAAACACTGATGGTGTGTCGTCTTCTTCGGTTGGCATGATGTCATGAAGGTGATAACAGAAAACGTTTTTGTGCGCTCGAAAAACGCATGGTATTGTACATGTAGACGTTGAAGATGATTGACAGGTATCTCAGCAATGCCGTCTGATGTATCATGTGGGAGTAAAAAAAGGTTTTCTTTTTAAAAAAATAATCAAATTTTCTACTGCTCCGAGCACGATGGTCAGCATGCGTCCGCCGGTTTTGAACACGTTGCAAATGTGTGTTAACCCGATCCGCTAAAATTTTTAATTTGGATTGTGTATGTCAATAAATTGTCCTTACAGTGTAAAAAAGTGTTAATGTTGATTTTTCAGTTTCACTGATTATCATAATCAGTGAAACAGAAAAATCAACATTTTTCAACACAACAGCATTCATGTCCGAACGTTTGAATCATGCATCATGCAAACGTTTGCACATGAATGCTTGAACTGCGAAGAAAAACAGGTAACAGGGAGAGACGCACGATAATTCGTCATACGGCGGCTCGATGCGCTGGAGACAGTCTTTCCCACAATTATAATACGGCAAGCAACAATGAGAATATCAAGGGACAAGAAAAACAGGCCAAAAAATAATAACAAAAAAAATATTTGATTAATATATTAACGTGATGAACTTTTTTTCCTCGCCTTCTTCTGGCTCCCACAGTTGCAATACGACAAGCAACACTGATAATACCAACAATTTTAATACCACACACAACACTGAGAATACCAAGGGACAAGAAAAAACAGGCTAGAAAAAAATATCACAACATTTATTTGATTAATAATTCAATATGATGAACTTTTTTCCTAGCCTTCTTCTTCTGGCTTTTCGTCAGGGAGGGAGAGCCATCTTCCCGTCCTCTACTGTGCTTCGAGCGTTTACAGCCGGTACATTCCCTTCTACTGTTCGGTTCTAAACTCAACTTTGATAATAATTTCTCAATTTCATTTCCTCCCTCCCCACAATAACATTTTTCCAAGGTGGATCTTCCTTAAATTTTTGGATAGCAACCCTTCGTGTCCGTTCATTGCAATGGCCACGGCCCTGAATATCATTCGAATAACAGATTAGTTTATTGTAGTCATTACCGTAACTTGAAAAGGAAGATATCCATGTGGAATATTCATCAAAATTATCATTATCCATTGAAGTTAAATACATCGTCGAAGGGGGAGATGGAGGTGGTGATTTATCAAGAAACAAAGGAGAAGGAGATGTATTGTTATGAGTAATAGGAAAAGGAGTGGAAGTAAAATGGTTTTGAATCGGTAAAGGAGGAGTGGAAGTACAAGGGTTTTGAATCGGTAAAGGAGAAGAGGAACGTATTGGTTGAAGCAAGTCTTCATATGACATTTCATAGTTCTGTGCAGCATGCACAGTGTCGGTTGAATATTGACTGAAGTACTTAGAAGGCGGTAATTTATGTAACTCCGCACGATTTTCTAATTCCAATCTAGCAACAGTTCTTCTGCACATTCCCATCAGTACAAAAAGGAGATGGACTTCTTTGGTGCTTTTCTCGTACACACGCTTCAAAGTTCTTCGGAAACGTCTGTTCTTGTTCGCAAAGAACAAAAGAGATTCTGTATGTTACAAATGATCTAAATTCATTGCAATAATAAGTTCTTTGGTCGACATTTTTGAAAGGGGTCTGTTGAATTGCGAAATAGCATCATTTGAAGACGATGCTTTTTTCAGGGAGAATTCTGAAATGTATGATGATGATGTATTGGAGGAGAAAGAATTGTTAGAGACATTGAAACGTTATAAAGTATTTGAAATATTTCATGGTCTCCTAATTCAACATGCAATTGTTATAGCTACTAAAACTTTACGATTTAATTGAAAGCTGTGAAGGTCCCCTAAATCAGCATGAAATTGTTACACTTGTACACAAAAGTGGAAAATTAATGACATAATGTATATGATTGTTGGGTACCGATGGCCACGGAGTTACTCATCTAAGCCGGTGGTACCCAACAGTCATGGCGTCCTAATTTCTGTCTTTCATACTTCGTAAATATTTCTATACACGCCGAAAGGGCGATACGAAACAGTTTTCTTCCTCTTTTCACAGTAAAAATGTCCCTGAAAAGAAATAAGGATTCCATCACACTGACGGCATGCAAAACTGGAATAAGGCGAAAATCAAAGAGAAATAGTGACAGAATAGCATTTTCCACCTCCAGTCTCGAGAAGAATTTATCTTGAGGAGATGATGAGTCACCAAAACTTGTTCAACACGCACAGATTGCTGCTACCAATGTTCAAGCTGTGTCTCAAGGTATTGGTTTGGGGGAGGATTTCAGAACAGATCCTGAACTAGTTGAAAGCGATGATCAAAATCAAAATGAGATTCGTTCAGATGGCTTTGAAGGAGATTGCATAGATCGTCATCAAAAAGATGTAACATCTACCCGTATAGGTTCCCAAAAGTCTTCTCGAGTACGGGTGTTGTCTTCTAAATTAAGTACACTAAATGTAATGAGTAATGATGATAACGAAGACAGTCCCGGTAGTGTTGATAATGACAGTAGATCTAGGTTGGTTAGTCCTAGAGTGATGATAGAAAGAGTGCGTGGTAGAAAAATCTGGGCGAGGGACTATGGCGATGATGGCGATGAAACAGCAGCTAATCATGCACTTGAAATAAACGCTTCCGTCAATTCTCCGATTCCAATTGGAAATGATACTAACGAAGACAGGCACGGTGCTGTTGATACTGAGAGTAGATATATGATGGTTAGTACTAGAGTGATGAAAGAAAGAGGGCATTGGTGGGAAAAAGACGAAGGGTACCACAGCCAGTGAACAATACTCTATTTGACAAAAATAGTGCAGTTGAAGATGAAGAGGATACGATTGTTGTGACTGTCAGTAAATTTAATTTTTTGAAAAGCGGTTATGAAGAAAAAGGGATTTGTGCCTACTTTTAAGCGGTACTGTAAAATTGTATGAGGAATAATGCGCACGTCTTGTTGAGGAGAAAAGAACAATGCAATTACAATTTTAAGTGGCAGAAAGCGTCATATCTTCTTCCACATCCTGTTCAGACAGAGGAAAACGAAAGAAATTAAAACAACTAACGTCATCTGCACTAATAGCGATGAAGATGGAACATCATGTAAAACGCATCCCTTCTTCTGTTATTGACTATGTAGTTCAGTACATGAACAAGATGACACCATCTGTTCATCAATATATATCCGAGGTTACTGAGCTCTGGTGTTCTGATATGTACGGAGAAATCCTGTGGCCTCCGAACAGGTTCTTCATTGAAGGTGATGATGACGACGTAAAAGTACGCGACTGGAGGGGACGTTGTTTCCCAGTAAATACATTCGAAAATCACTTCAAGAAAAGTTCGAGACGTCATCCCCTTGGCCCTCCTTTATGGGACTCTGAATGTAAAGACGATCGAAGCTTATATGTACATGGTATTTATGTTCCAAAATTTTCTATGGAGTTGACGATGAACGGAGAATCATTTACTTCGAACGAAAAAAGTGTCTCCAACTTTGTTGCACAAGCTGCAATTAGTTTCCTTCTTTGTAACGTAGAGTCTCCCCCTTCTTAAGATCTCGAGAAATGTATTTTCGAATACACACCGACAAGTTCAGAACTTTTAAAAAGATTTGACATAGTATTTGGACAGACTGTTGGCACTCGAAAGAAAAGGGTCGAAGAAGTTTTTCTAAGTTGTCTTGGTTTCAGAGACATTATACCCCCAAGAAATCCGGACGATTCGGGTAATGCAAGTAGAAGAACTAAACAGAAAAATAGGTATACAACAAACCACACAAAGTTCTCGATAATGGTGCTCGGGATATGGGATGTTGACGGACATCTGAGTATGACGTAATATGCGAGGAAAGTTGCAAAGGAAGAATGGTAAGAAATTTGCCTCAAGGTTTAGTAGATGTTGTATTTAATAACGAGACAGAATTAAAGACATAGCATGCGTTTCAAAAATTTGGCGCTACAAGTGGAGATGTATGTAGTATTATGTTTTCAATTAGATTAGATTCAATTATCACAAGTATAGTTGATTCTTTCAAATCTTAACATGAAGCTGGAGATGAAGATGAACAATGTCAAGATAATGCTACATCTGGTGCGACAACGGGCGATAACAATAAAGATGGAGTTGAACCATTACCAAAATGATCTCGAAGGGTCGGAACAATTCCAATACAGGTGGAAAGAGTTTTGATGGATTTAATGCCTTTGGATGCTGCACAACGTATTAGGACATATCACGATGCATTTGAAGATGCCTTGTGTAATGATCCTGAACAGCTTGATTTAGATCTAACTGTGGGGATGGAAGGTTCAGTTAAACAGAGACTTTACGACTATAGTCAAAAACACACGCCGTTTTTTCAAACCCCTGCTAACGGCCATTATTACATATCTTTAACACAGAATTCATTTGAAAAATTCGTATCAAAAGTTCTGGAAAACGTAGTAGATTGCTACATTATGCAAACAACGTATTTAGGTAAACCTATGAAAGTTATGGTAGAAGACAGATTGTTGGATGTCAACAACGAAATTGATGTAGAAGAATATGATGATAGCCCCAGACAAAAAAATGAAAAAATCGAGATTTCACGGGTTGGATATGGAAGATGATGAAATTTCCAGCGACGATGTTGATTACATCTAGACGTCTTATTTATTTGCTTCATTCTTTCTTCTATGTTCTTCTTTGGTTTATTCGTTTATTCGATTCTTTCTAGTCTTGTTTTCTTTCTTCGTTTTTTATTGATTTTTTTCTTTCTATGTTTCTTTCAATTCTTTCTCTGTTTCTTGGTTCCTTTTGTATCTTTTTTCTTTCCTTTCTTCTTTCACAAAAGTATCAAAAGGCAACGTTTTTTAATATCAAAGGCACCGTTTAATTCAAATGTTTTCAAAATCTCCTGACACTGTTGCGTCTCATTTCATATCATATCACTATTGTATACTTAAGGAGTCGTCCCCATTCTATACTAAGTAATCTGCCTCCAACACCATCCAGATCATGATGGGCTCCATCGTTCTAATACAACTCGCCCTGTGGCCTGGAAAATATGTTCTCATAAAACAGATCAGATGCCCAGCCTTCTTCACCACTTAGTAATTTCTCAAAGGTCACCTTTTTTAGCTTTGATTTATGCAGTAAGCCCATCTCCACGTCAGCTCGAATAATGTTTACTAATCCTCTGATACTGTCTATGGGAATTAGACCGTATTGTTTACTGGAAGATCTTGTTCCCACTGTTCGTGCATGAAGCTGCCAATGGAGACGCAAACACCTAAGAATATTATCAATACTATCTATAGGCAGTTTTTGACCACCTAGAACTTCGTAGAACTGCACAAAACCTAACCCTTTTTCAAAACATTTCTTTCAATTGGGAAACTTTCGCAGTCTGTGCATTTTGCATGATGAACTATCAAAACCCGTATTCATTCAAAAGAATAATAATATATTTGCAAATCAAACCCGCATGTACCCATCCTTGATGGGTACCTCCTCGTTTCAACTTGCTTCGACCATGACATTATACAATCTCGGGATTCTTGATCCGTAAAACCGTCTTTTCGCGACAACGCTTTTCGTAAATCGGAAACTATTCTTGGGGATAAAAACTGCGTTTCTGTTTTCGTCCATGTCTTGAAGAGAGGCGACGAGGTACCCTGAAATATATTCTGACGCAGAACCTTGAGGTTTTACATGTCTGGACTTTCTCGAATTGAATCCATTACTACTTAAGATCTCTCGAAGAAGACTACTGAGAACCTGTATTATATCATATCCAGCTACTTATGATAAATTTTTTAAATGGTAACATATATTGTATCCTACTCCCAGTCCGCTCTTCATTTTGAATATTTCACGATTCAAACGCTTTATTTCAAAAAATGAAATAGATGGACGATAAAGAACAATGAAAGCAGTGTTTTTTCTAACAGCTTTTACCCGACTTGAATTTCATCTATTTGAACTAAGACTATTTCTTCTACCAAATTCGGTTGTATGTTTTCGATTCATACGATCTCCCTGAACAGCCATGTTTCCCGCCATTGCTGCTTGAGTTCTCTTTGATGTCATGCTGTAATCTGCCTTTACACCTTTATTTGCCATTTTATACAGATCACTCTTCATATATTCCAGACTTCCTGTTCTTTCCAGATCTATTGGGAGATGATCAAGCATATGCCACTTTGGTGTGCCCATTTCTGATGCTTGATACGCCCCGAATGTTGACCTCGCAGCGTCTTTATAATGAGAAATATCTGTCTTTAGTTTCTGCAGCTCGACCTGCGTCCACCCAGGTGTACGATCGAAACGACATAAAAAGTTCACTAATTCCACAAATTTCGTAAATACATTCGCTACAGGGGAAGTCATAATGTTTTCACAACAGCGATCAATAATCGCCCCCATGAAAGGTGATACCAAATCAATACTATTGAAATCTGCACCTTCCAACATGCCGACTAATTCAGATTCGGAGAAAGGACAGAAAGGTCACCACCGCTACAACGTTTTGAGGAATCAACAAAGTAAGTTGATACCCGGGGAACTTCTCTCTTTTTCGGTTAAAAAGGTGTTGAGGGTTTTTAAAACAAATTTTTGTATTGTATTGAACTGTCGCATTTCCCCACTTGCAGTCAATATCGATGTGTAACAGCGAGATTTATCAGAAAGCATACGTTTCGCATATTCTTTGAGCATGCGCGATATTCCAAGGGAAAGGGCATGTAGTGGTTCAAATGTGAAAATTGAGTAAATATCTACAGCTGGGGTCAACCCCACCATTGGGAAATTATGAAATGTAGGTGAAATTGGCAGCATTGGCAAATTATTCAATTCATCAAGTACTCCTGTATCATTGTTCTTAACCTGACGTATCATATCCATTGAAACGCTAAGCGTTCGTTCCGGTTCATTTCTATTGAACGGTAACTGACTTTTAGAAATGAGAAATCTGTGACAGGGTGAGATCGTGTTTCCATTACGCTTCACACTACACATATCTTCCCATTCAGGGAGGTCACCAACGTACGAAGATAGAAGAAAGTAAGAATGAAGTTTAGTTACATCTTTGTTTTGTGCAGATATTCTCTTCACAGATTCATTAGATAAATCATGAACACAATATTCAATACACTCATGTAGACATTTGAGTTTTTCGTGGCGAGTGACAGTGCGTCCGTTTCCGCATGATCTCATGAAGTAGAAGGTATCTTCATAGGATTCATTGTCTACCACCGTAGGAAGAAACTCCACAGGTAAATATGCAACAACAGAACGCCGTGATGTAATCTGCTCTCTTCTCGTCCCCTCTGTAAAATCAAGAAGTGTAATATGAAGAGGATAGAAAATAATAGACGTTGGTTTCATATTTACCTGGCATTTGGCTCTGTACAATTACAGAAAGGGCACAAAATATTTCACAATATCACGTTATCTCTTTCGTCCGCCAATAACCACCATCAACAAGGCTTTCTTTTATGAATCTCTCTGCTTCTATTGCAGCATGTCTTAGGTCAGAGTTCATTGGATGACTACAGAATGAGGAGTTGACAGCCGCTTTAGTGATGATTGATTCTGATAACGTGGAGCTTATTTGTGACCTGATAACGTCTACTGCATCCCGCACATAAAATTGAACGCGAACATCATCTTCCGATACATAACTCTCCATCTTACATCCACGTGCCGTAATATCTTTCAATGTCTTGTTTCTCTTGTGTGTTTTAATGCTTTCCATGTCTTTGAATTTCGAACAGAAATCTAATAATCGGTGTCCATTCTTCTTCAGTGTAGATAAAACAGAGTTGCACATATTAGAACTATTCGAAAGGCGCAAGTCCAGGAACATGTCTACCACCTCCTTAATTCCACGTACAGCATTATCATTCGCTTCCATAGATAAAATATCTTCAGCTGCTATCATATCCACCTCCACATCTGTAGCTATTGCATCGATGAGCGAGTCTTCAGTTTCATCTAGTTCACTGCTAGGATCATTCCATACTTGATCTGTTTACCTTTCGATAGGCAGTCTCCTGCCATTGCCAATAATGGTGTGCGAAATATGTAAATATTCAGTACTACGGCGTTTCATTTTTCCCAGCCCGCTGCTGGTCAACTAACTTACCACCATGCTCATGATTATAATGGCATTGAAGGCCATGTGCTGACGTTGATTCGAATGTGCACGACGAATGA
>JAULBU010064180.1:0-11204 GCA_032358235.1 Odonthalia washingtoniensis
ACAATAATCCACACGTGGAAAAGAATAATGTCTATTACCAAACGCACATTGTATGTAAAGGATGTAAACAGACATAGTTTTTGTGGACAGAACATTATAGTAAATGAAACGTTACTATAATTTCGTGACGGAAGTAAAAAAAACAACTACGCAGCTGATAAAGCCATGATTGGAAATGTGATTTACTGCTCCATGTTGGTATGGCTACATACTACTCAACGAAAAGGACGGAGAGAAGAACTGAAAGAACAGAAGAAGGGAAAGTGCAAACTACTTGGAGCGGTAATGAAAGAAATTATTTGTATTTGCAACGAAGTTGGCTTTTTAGATTTGGTAAAAAAATTACCAACATTGGCACATTGCGCAAAGAACCGTTGTAGGACGAAATCATACAATAAATGGAAATTGGTTGGATTGTGTATTCGACAACGTGAATCAGAGACACAATTCATAGCGGCTGGTTAAAATATAGGGTGTATACGGATGGAAAATGTGAATAAAAATAGCCACGTATAAAGTCAAATATTTGATAGTGAGGTCCACTAAATAAATGGTAAGAGCTACATAATAAATAATAAAGAAAGATTGTATAATTCTACATTTGCGGACAGCATGCAAGGATTCAAAAATTTTCGATTATAATGTAATTGACAGATGTTTGTATAGAAACTGACGGATTTTATTGTTTTTATTGAAAACTGCATTCTGCGTGTTTGCACCAATTGACAAAAAAAATAATTTGTAACGATAAAACGAAATCGCAACAACGTGATGGACGACGAAAACGAAATTGTTGAAATGGATGATATCCTTTCAACTGGTGATAATAAAATCGGTATTATTGGTGATGATTCCCAGGTTGGATGGGGCTCTTTTAGTAGGGGAGCACGAAGCCTGATGGAAAGTGCAAATTTAACGCGGTATACATTTCGGAATCTAACAATTGGGAGTATGAAGAAGACAGCTGTGCAAAAACTTCCCCGGATTCCTCGCGAAAACCTTGTTAAAGCGATGGACATGTGTATTAAAAAAGTTGCACATTACATTTTCCCAAACGGCGGTGATGGATTATATAAGGAATACGTGAAAAAGAATACAGCGAATAGTGAAATATATTCTGAGTTAGTTAGCGGCATGAGAAAATGTAAGAGAGGTTCTGTGGAAAAGAGAGTACTACGTGCCTTTCTATTTTCGCATCTTCCAGCTAAGGAGGTGTATAGGTTAATATGTGAGGTTGGTGAAATGCCAGGAAGCAAGGCGATGTTGACGGAAAACGAAATTTTTGATGAGTTAGAAAGTGATGACGATATCAATGATAAGAGTGATGGAATGAGGAGTAATAACTCAGAAAGAATAGAAATTGATAATAAAGGGAAAGGAAGAAACTCCGTTATGATCGATGTTACGGATGGTGGAAGTACTGGGGATGGAGAAGATGACAATGAAACTGAATCGGATTGTGATTTCGATTTTGATGGTACAGTAGTGGAAAGAAATAGTGGTAAAAAACAAAGGGAAAGTGGATGTTATGGTCGTATTTGTAAAAAGGCAAGAGACGATTGGATAAATATAGGGGCAGTTGGAACAGTACAAATTTTAAAATATGGCCGAAAGCATTTAAATGACGATGTTATTGAAGGTGCAGTAAGATTCATTTTACGTGGGGATAATGCGCAACGTATGTCGTGGGGGAACAAGGAGAATAAGATGTAATGGCCAGTAAATACGATTCCCTGAAATCATGAGGAAAATGACGAGTGTTTCTTTGTGGAGAAAATATAATGATGACAATAAAATCCCAACACATGTCAAAAAGATTGGCAGAACATTTTTCATGTATATGTCATCACTATTGACTAAAAGCGAAGTTAGGGAAAGAGCATGTATAGACTACATCATGTTCACACTCCTTTATGAGAATATGGAAATGGTTCGAAGTATAGTGAAGGGAGATAGTACAATCAGAAAACAAAGAAACGATTCTTTCTCAGTTGGATGGAGTTACTGATTTTATAAAATACAGTTACGCAACAAATTTGACATTTGATGGGGAAGATAATGATAGGTGTCACGATATAAAATTTGGACTTTTAGAAGGTGAAGGAATGGAAAAACGTGATGCAAATTGCGAACAATTTATGGCACCGTTTGCGGTTATGAACAGCATATTGCAAAGTGTAGAAAAATTGAATGATAATATTATAGAAGCTCTGGGCGAGGCGAAACAAAAAATAAAATTATTGATGGGGCATAAACTACGTGCGCGTGTCCAAGAAAGTCGAATAGAAAGTGTTATGCAAGAAATGAAAGAAGCAGAAACGGGAACTGCGGCAGTAGTTTATATAGGCTGCAAAATGAAATTGGAGCCTCGTCGTCATAGAGAAACTATTGCACAATTTTATGGTAGGAAGGGAATATCTTGGCATGGTTGTGCTGTATTCTATGGAAAAATGGAGGATGTTGAAAAAGAAAAGATATCACATAACAATACAAGTACTGTAGGTAGTAGTAAGAGGGGGGAAAATATCCATGTTCTTTATAGACACTATTGTGGAAAATGATAGTACACAAGATATTGTTTCCACAATTGGTATTGTAGAATCTATAGTATATCGCATCAGGACCCAGCTTCCATACTGCAAAAAATGGTTTATATATGATAATGCAAAAACTTATCAAAATGATTTGATGCCTGTGATGTTGCCTCAAATATGTTTGAATGAGGGATTTTATCTATCAGGTTTTATCCATCCTGAAGCTCAAAAATCAAAAAATATGGTTGACAGGCATTTTGCAATTGCCAAACGTCACATAGTTCGTTATGTACAAGAGACGAAGAAAGATGTTATTACACCAAGAGGTGTAGTGGAGGCATTGTAGTATGACAATGGTGTTAAAAACACAGGCACTGACTTTGTGTCAATTCGACGAAAAGACGACACAATGGAGAAATGGAAAGGTGCCTTTACGAACCTGTTAATTGCTTCAACTAAATCAAATTGTGAGTATCAGCACGAATGGTTGGGAAGAAAAACGTTTGGTGTTAAAAATACCAATATTCCGGGCGGAATCATATGCAATATAAGTTTAGATATATGTGGGAATGATGAAGGCGAATCAGATGGTTGTGATAGTGGAAATGGCGACCGTATCACGCGAAGAGTAAGCAAACGGTTCACTAAAAACTATGAGGAAGAATCTGTAGCTGGAAATAGATCTGTAAATTCTGGACGTGGAAAAGGACAGAAAGTTGTAACAATATACAATTGTAGTAAATGTATAAAGAATTACAGGCGAAAAGAACAATTGGAAGAACATATGGCGAAATGTAGTAACCATTACAGCAATAAAAACATTGAGTAGAGGGGTTGAGATAGCACGTGAAGCTGTAAGTGATGCAGGAGATATAGTAGTTTATACAAAAATGGAAAGGAATCCATTACTTGAGAATGTATATATTGATAGGAACGGGATTCTTTTTATTTGCTGAAAGGATGGGCGAAAAGACCGGCTCATGGTCAGAGTTTAGGACGTAAAACGGGGAAAATGTTCAAGCAGACGATAAAAACATGGTATGATAACGGAAATGCTGATCCTGGTAAAAGGATGTCAGCCGCAATGATGCGTAACGAATTAACCGCTCTTGATCCGTGTAGGTATGATTTACCATCTGAATACCAGATTAATGCGGTTATATAACAGATGAACTAGGTGGAAAAGAATAAAGCACAACGGGATTCACAAACGGAACAAGAAGACCGTATCATGTCGTCTCGATTAATGGCAGCATCAAACGTAAAATAACAAACACATCAGGTTTGTCCCTCGAAGAACGCAGTAACTGCTGGTAATAGAGATATAAGTAACTAGTTACTTGATGAAGGAGCAGAGTCGTGTCATGGGAATGAGGAGGGGAACGAGAAATTGCATAGAAAGATTATGACAATGCGGTATCAGGATGATTTATTTTCACTTATTGCTGGAGAGCCTAACTTGAAACGAACACATAGTAGAAAAAGTTTAATTTCTTATCTGTCTTTGGATCCTTGCAACTTACCTTTTGACTTTCCCGCCGAAATACATGTTAAAAATAAGTATTCTAATATAAAAAGAGCGATGAAGTCAGCGACATCATGACTGCAGACGAACCAGTGTTCTATATTACCTAGTCAATAGCGTTACTGCGCATACGAAAAATAGTATTTGCAGACAATAATGACTGAGGCAGGGGTTCTGTTTCAGTTACCATTTTTTCCCTACCTTTACAATTATTTTTTTTCCCTTAACCATCTGTACATTCCTTGTATGTATAAAGTTTATAAGCGGCACATGTTGCATCAGGAAATTATAACGTACAGTATTATAAACGCGGGTACAGCCTCAAACGAATCATTTTGAAACAGTCGTAATAAAAAATATAGAACAATGGATGCATAAACACACATGAAATATCTTACGTACTTAAATTATTCAAATTACACCCTTTTTATAATACATGTCATGTACATAACAGACAACAGCAATCTTATTCCAATCATATTCCTAATAATATGATTATTGATGTAACAGATTAGTCAGGTCATTATTTTATAACATATATACAGCAAACGTTACCATACAGGTGAAACATATTATCAGTACGTACAGAGGCACATGCTTTGAAGATAACGAATAAGCCTGGTACTGTTCATGTCCCCCAGAGTTTGATGAATACAGAAAATTTTGCTAATATTTTACATGTTTTTGCAATGTGACTCTTCTGACATCTAATTGCTCTATCAATTGGGACTCGTACCAATTAACTTTCTACAAACACTGTTGTTAAAAGTTGAGAAGAATTTAAAAACCGTTAATAGTATTCTTCTGCTGCTTGCATTTGCATTATCATGTGGGAAAATTGAAATAACATGTTCGGTTGAAACAGTCATGATGATTTGTTATGGTATTACTGCCTTCCACGTCATCGCTAATACGACCGCCACCGCGTGCGCAGCAGTTACATTTTAGTTGATGCTGTTGATGCAACGTTTTTGTTGTTGATGTTGATTATGATTACTATGACAGAAGAGATAAGTGTTGGATTAATATCATTTTGAAGTTGGTAGAGAACGAAGATGATGATGAAATTTCCATGTTATGTTGAGGTGGTTGGTGCTGATGGTATCTTCTTTTTCTTGATAGGTGCTACTTTATGAGATGTTCTGATTACTATTCATAACAGCTCATGACAAGTATGCCACCTTGCTGTCATCATCTAATCGTATAACATGATGGCAGAAAGGTGGCATATTTGCCTCAAGTCTCAAGATAAATCCTTCTCTGGAGACACTGTTTTAGCCGAACAACACTATTTTCTGTGCTTCAACATTTGATGATGATCCCCATCATCAAATATGGAGATCATTCCCCCCCGATTGCTTTCAATGTTATGAGACTCCTTTTACTTTCATTCATATTACATTAATAATATTTATATTATTAACAATATACCATTAAAAATATGGTCGCGTTACTGTTACCGTCGTGACGATAAACGAGCCTTCGCCATCTTACTCTTCATATAATAACGCATTCACTCATAACAAACATCACAGGCAACGCAATATCATCACACATTTACTTTCTATGCTAATTGTCAAGCGGTAATTTGTATACACATATAGTGTACATTCCCGTTTTGATAATCTAATCACAAATACCATCACTGATTGTGAGACCCACCCCCATCATCAACATCAACATCAACATCTTTTTCAACATCAGCATCTCCATCTTAATCAATATCATCGTCATCATCAACATCTTCGTTAACTTCAACATCCACCAATCATACTAGTATTGATCTCCCACACTTGTGCTCTTACTCATTGACCATATGTACTCTTTCACTTGACTATCATTTGTTTAGACCTTTCTCGTCTCTTTTTCCCTCCTGTGCAGTTATCAAGCATTTTTCAAACGCTTCTTTGCACACAAAATTGGTGTACATTCCCGTATCGAACATGAAAAATCAATTAGCAACACAGATGTTGTGACTGGACACGTTCACCTACATCTTCATTATCATCGACATCATTATTTAAATCATCATCATCAACAGAAACATCCTCTACATGTACATCTAAATCATCATCACCATCACAATAATAATCATCATTCACATCTCAATCATCATCTACATCTACATCTACATCTAAATCATCATCAACATCAAAATCATCATCCACATCATTATGTAAATCATCTTCAACATCAAAATCATCATCAACAACATTATGAAAATCATCATCTACAACTACATCTATATCATCATAAACATTAACATTACCAGCATGATCAACTTCATTTTAAACTTGTAAATCTACATTTGGATCAGTACTAACATCATCATCTACATCTAGATCTAAATCAACATCAACATCAACATCAACATCAACATCAACATCAACATCAACATCAACATCAACATCAACATCAACATCAATATCAACATCAACATCAACATCAACATCTACATCAACATCAACTTCAACTTTAACATCAACATCAACTTCAACTTCAACATCAACATTACCAACAAAATGAACAACATAATCAACATCTTCATCTAGATCATAATCATCATCAATATCTACGTCTAAATAATCACCAAGATCAAGATCAACATCTTCATGATGTTGCATCAACATCATTAACAGTACCAACTAATTGAACATCAATTAGTTCATCAACTTCTGCATCTGCTTCACAATCATTATGTACATGAAAAATACAAACAAAATGAACATCATCAACAGTATCAACATCTATATCATAATCTTCATCTACATTATTATTACCAACATTATGGACATCAACATCAACATCCAAAATCAATTCTGTTCTTGACAGTTTGAAGACGTTCCTACGATTGTTTGATGAACATCCAGGTGGAGAAAAAGAAAAACTAGGATGGAATCGAGTGAACCATGTACATTTCTGGATGCAATAACGATGTATCTAGCAGCATCAGTGAGTAGTCTACGTTAGGGACAATGTCAGCAACATTTATAACAACATTTCATAAATGTTGGTCACAACATACTTCATTCCTTTTACTTCCACCTCATGGCAACAACTACAAAAAAGAAAACTTATTATCAACTATACCTATCGAGCGAGATGTATCAGTAAACGCCGAACTCCATCTTTTCTTACGTTTCTTGAAATCGTTTTACTTTGTTGGCGTTATCCAGAACATGCTGTATTCTTTGTCTTCGCTCTGCTCACCAATAGTCTTGTTACATCTATGCTCATTCCCGCTGGTTCTGCTACTATTTACGCTCTTACCGGTATTCATACCGATCTTGCCTACTTTTTAATACGTATTGGTATCATTTTATACACACCAACCGAAAGATTGATGGCGTCGTTTATTTTGTTTTTTGAAAAACTGCTGTCATCCTCAGTTCCCACTGCTCATTCATCTTCCACGACCACATCACCAACAGTGATATTGCTAGTATTGAGGATGTCCGGATATGACTTGACATTGCAACGATGATGGTAACGACGTTTCAATTTTGTCAAACTTCCTTTCGGATGTTTGACCATTCAAAGAAGCAACAGACGATCGGGGCGATGGTAACACAATGGAAAGTTCAACCCATAGGGATTTTATGATAAAGGTATCATTTTTTTTCAAACATCATTTTTTTATGTTTCCAATTCATTCTTTCTGCATAGATTTTGTAATACAATTATCTACGCAATAGTAAAATCGAGATCAAGCTTCACCATATCGGGAAATATGGAAAGCTTCTGGAAATCACCTGCACTACGTTTACCATCGCAAAGAAAATCTTTCGCTATTTTTTTCCTCGAAACAAAACCGGAACTTTTCTTCCACAGACCAGTTCCGGATGTTTCGCCATTTTCCCTCTATAACCTCTTCCACAATGACGGAACAACATTCCCTTTCTTTGACTGGTTTACTTCGTTCAGTTTTCTGTATACCGTACATATTTAGCCTACGGTATACCAGTTTTTACGCAGCGGACATCCTACGCATACGACTGAAATGTCCTTTTTTCTTATCTTCTGTAGCTGAAATTTTATCATTTGAGTGTTGACTACAACCAATGTCGTCTTCTTCATTGATAGTTTCCTTCACCAAATCTATAATGCACCCTATATTACCATCTTCTTTTTGCGATATCATTTTTCTATCCCCATATACACTTTGTCCGTCATTTATCTGTTCGGACATGTTTTTATTCTACATATTTTCAGTGCAATACATATGTTATTACATGATGTTAGTAGCTTAATTAAAACATTAAGAAAAAGGTTACAAAAATTATTCCTGTCATACTTACTTCTGGTTTATAGTATTGCTTGGTTTACATAGCTTCTTGTTATTTAGTTGTATGTAGCTTGCTGTCGTCGTGGAGCTTGAAATTAATTTTGATGTGAAAATGGTTTACGGTGGGACTCTTTTTACAAAATAATATAACACGTTTGTCTTTTCCTTTCTTTTTTATAACGGAAAATACCGTCAAACGACCCAGTGGACGGCGGTGTTCGTTTTCTCCAAATCATTATCTTTTCGCACTACATACTGCACATAAATTTGCACTACTCACTATTTTTATCAAATTTGTAAGATTCTTTCATTTTTTTTCTTTGACTAATTTTATTTACAGTTTAGGGGACTGTGGTAATCTCCATAACTGGTCCCCTGTTGTGTAAAATTTTGCCTCTATACGAGGGTGGTAAGAAAGTCCTACACCCATTTACCCAATAGCACTGTGCCATACAAAAAGGGAATACAGGTGTGAGATGGGCCACATTTCTGCCCGTTCTACTGTGGTCCCTCTGTTAATGCATTCAGAACTTTATTTACATTTTTACATTTTTATTTTTATAACGAAATTTTAATGTTCAATGCACCTGGATTTGCATTATTTTAATAATGCATTTCTAAGGGACCTGTCGTTATAAATAGGGAAACAAACCAGGAAGGAAATAAATTGAGTAACAGATATTGGATCTTAAAGTGAACATCTACCCCCTTCATTAAACCATTTCATTGGTAGCACCGCCGTCGAACACTAACTAGACCTTTTTCAACAAACGAACAAAAATGGTTATGATTCTAGATGGTGATCCGATCAGGCTCGAACCCACAAGCCGGAACCATACGATGGACGTCGTGACTATCTGGTAGTGGAAAAATGGTTATACAAGGTGGAAGAATACTTGATTATTGTACAATCAGGTAATCCGAATTAGGGTCTTTCGCATGGAAACAAGATCATCTATGCCTCTACATTTTTTCTGGAAATGAAGCAGTGTGGTGGTATACAGTAGTACAAGGAAACAAAATTCCGACCACATGAGTAGATTTTCGAAAAATGGCGATAGCAGAATTCGTTCCAGCGGACCACGTTCGAAGAGCAAGGGACAAAATTCGCAGATTGAAACGCACTTACTCGGTATCTAAATATCTCGCTGGGTTTAGAAACGTCATCATAACTATTCCCGATGTAACTGATGGCGAGAAACTGGATCGGTTTTGCAGTGGTCTGAAATATGAAATAAGGGTCGAAGTTTTAAAATCTTCGGTGAAATATTTTGAGGAAGGTGCGAGTATTGCGTTGGATATCGATAGTACCATATTCAATGCTGGAAACATGGAGAGTAAAAGAAAATATGGCCAAAATAATAAAGGAGAAACGGTACCCATGGAGATAGGCAATATGGAACATCGAACACCAACACCATCACGGAACGAGCATCGACAAAAGGACTTGGATATCAATGCATGATATACTTGCCATACTATCGGTTGCCGGCCATGGAAGCACAAAGATGAAAAAGAACGTAAGGAAAGCGTAACTAAGGTTAATACCAACAAACAGCTGTTTTCAGATCACGAAGATACCGAGAATGTCGATTCTCACTCGGAAAATGAACAGGTCCTTTGAACTCAAGTAAAAACACTCTTGAAGGACCAGATAACGGAGTGCATACATTATTTCCTGAGCCGATCCTATTATCTCAAACAGAAATTGTATATGGATGTTTACCAGTAGAAAAGCTCATTCGTTTGGAAGGAGAATTTGAAGGGTAGCATATGAGAGTCTTGAAAGGTGATGGATGTAATAACAATGTTGTCTCGAAAGAATTTTTCAGCCGTCACCATGATCTATTTGAGATACGAAAATGTAACATATCTGTGATACATTCCAGAAAATAATCATTGGAAGAGTCAACAAATCTTATTATTAATGGAAACTTAAGAATGGGTCCCCACGAATACATCAGTAACTGGGCAGTAGTTGACTGTAGATACCATATTTTGTTGGGGATGCCATTGCATAATGAGACGAAACCAAAAGTTGACTATAAAACACAGAGGGTAGTCGTGGATGGAAAGGAACTTCGTAAAGTACTGGAAAATTGGGAAAATACAGAGAATATCAAAGTTTGCAAACTGGGTATCAAGAAATTGCCGTCTTTAATTCGAAAAATGGTAGGACAGTAGAATTTTCGGTGTACAAATTAGTACAGGTTAATAACCTTGCGTCTTCGAAAGAACAGAAATCGAAAAAGGGAAAAATGAAACTCGACGAAATTCTTGAAAAATATGAAGACCCCGATGCGATGAAATGTTTGACCGATTAAAGGAGGCCCAATTCTTTTCCAAAATGAACCTTAAAACTGGATTTCATCAGATACGAGTCCGCCCTGAGGATATCGGAAAGACGGCATTTAAGACGAAGTATGTACAATTGTGGTGCAATTTATTGTAACACGTGTTAGACATTTTTGAGCTCAAACGTCGCGCTTACAGTACGCATACCGAATCGTGACAAATGGCACATATGGTCACGAAAATGTGACATTAGTGTGACGTTAGGTCACTCTCTACGTTTTCGCCGCGTTCGAGAAATTATCCCCTCCCCCACGTCTTTTTCGATGTCAGTGTATAGTATACACCGACTTTCTGTCCGACATTTGCAGTAAGATCCTCCACTCCCGCTTGGGCAGCAGGTGGATCCTACTTCAGGGGACTTGGACCTCACATCATTTTTAATTCTAATAAAGACAAGCACCCTTCGAGTCTGAATCTACCCCCGAAATTTTCATTTCGTTGTCAAGCACGGAGCTCTTTTGGCTACAGTAAGTCATCAACCTTGCCCGTGCAAGTCGCGTACGCA
>JAULBU010064191.1:0-11203 GCA_032358235.1 Odonthalia washingtoniensis
CATAATCATAATCATAATCATAATCATAATCATAATCATAATCATAATCATAATCATAATCATAATCATAATCATGAAAATATTAATAGTAATATTAATAATAATAATAGTCTAATTTTTTATATGATGTTACTACATCAGATGGAAGAAATCCAGCCACGGTGACCACTACAATTGGTGTTGCTAGTGATGATGCAATAGGTATATTTTCAAAAAGTTTGTTCTTATCTTCACCTTGTACTACAGTATGTATAAGTAGTAATTGAAGTAATAGAAGTATATGACAAAAAACTTTACTGGATCTGTATTAAACAAAAATTGAGTAGGTTCTTGCAATAGAAACAATAATAACAATAGTAATGTGGTAGGCTGTTGGGTGTTATAATAAATAATCTGGTATTATCTTTGACGTTTTGTCGTCGTCAGTGGTAAGACAACGTGGATAACTGACAACTTTAGAACAGAAAGCAGACAAAGACGTTTTTCTTCTCCAATTTCATGATATCATTTCAATATCAAAGATCGTGAATTTGTTTTTTTTTTTCGTTGTGTTTTATGTTTTTAAAGTTTTTTTGAAAACATTAATTAAAAAAATTTTAAAAATTAATTTTTCAAAAAAATTATAAACTGCAATGAATTGGACAACAATGCGTGTACCGCAATACATTTAAATAGACGTTTGATTAACCATTAGGTGTAAATATAAATTTGGATAACCAATAGCATTTATTACATAATCAAAATTCTCAAGAAGGCATTACAGTACCGTCGACTGCGACCGTCGGGAAATGTCTACTCCTGGCCATTTGACATTACAAAACAGGACTTGACTGTTCTTTCTCTGACCACCCACCATTTCCTTCTCACATTCTTCCTTCTTCTACATCAATCATCATGTGATGTCTTCACACCAAGATCCGTCATCATCTTCACACAAATATCCGTTGTCAACTTCAGACCAAGATCCTTCATCAACATCATACCTTTACATGTCATCAAAAGCGCCATCTATTCTGCCACCAACGCAAGAGGGAGGAAAACCTCTATAATACCATGTTATTTTACATATATTCTGCATATAACATGCAGATATTCTGTACTTTGTTCACAAATTATTTCCAATTGAAAATTATTACTGTAAAATAAGTAATACACTGCGGTATAACTTAGTTAAATATCAAATACGAACAGAGGACATGTCACCTGCGACGCATTTAATAATTTTACGCACCAAGAATTCAACCTAAGTTAAAGAGTAAGTATTTAAAGAGTAAGTATTTAAATCTTATTTAAACATGAAACTACATTTATTATTTAAATCGATGGCAAATCACAAACAAGAACCATCACATACGAACAGAGGTCATGTAACCTGCGAAGAAATTAATACTCATTACTTGCATACAGAAATCATTACTTACCACACGAACTAATACAAGAAATAATAACTTACAGAAATCATTACTTACCCTACGAACTGATACAAGACAAATTAATTTACACAAATCATTACTTACCCCACGGACTTATACATGACTCCAAATCATTGATACAATTAACATTACGTTTTCGGCGGGGACTGTTTGCAATGGATTCCTAGGCGTTACTGATCTCTGTGAACAAACGCTTATTTCTCGTCTTCAATTTTTTTTTCTATGGAAAAAGTAACACAATTCACATGGAACAGTTTTTACATTGTTCGCATCCATACATCGTCCATATTGACATGTTTTCTTCATTTCCATTTACACTATCTTGCACAATCCTACATATATAAAATCTTACGCTTTTTCTGGTTATGTTCTCAAGTAACATGTGATTTTCTATGTTGGTGTCGGCAGGAACAGTTAGTGAGACATATGGAATATTTTCAATCGTAATTCTTCACAGTTTCTAGTCTACGTACGGCTGTACCATTTTAACAGTCGCTTTTCTCTTAATTTCACGAATCGAATAGAACGCCTCATCTGGTATAGTTATACTTTGCAAAACTGTTATCCCATTTTGGATGGAAGCATCTAATAAATAAGTAAATATGGACGTTGGTACCCGTTTTTCATGTCTCATGGTACTGTTTGTAGTACGGTATTGATCGAACATATCTACAGAATTCATGAATAAATTATATGCAGCGATAGGAATTGGAAGTTGAAGGGTTGTTCTGGTCATAGATTCTGTACCAAGCCATCTCTTTAAAGGTACAATACCGTTCACACATGCCACTGAATATTCCAAATTTCCTTCTATATCCAGTCTCAGTGTATGCGCTAAGTCATTAGTGTGAAATGTAACTACCTTCCTATCTTTAAATAAAATATAACAACATTTTTTGGCTCGTTTCGGTTCCACACTCCTAATATTCCCTTTCACTAAGACATGTACCAGTAACCACGCTCCTCGTTCCGCATGCTGCAACATATCCGTATCTTTCTTTATAGAAACTCTATTAATTACATCCACATTATCGAGTCTGATCGTTCCTAACATTTTTGCCTCCTCGTCCATCATAATCAATAACTGATTTTCCAATACATTCTTTTTATAAATATTATCCGTAACATAGAGGCGGCCAACTGATGTATTGTAGAATTTAGCCTGGTGTGACATCTGTAAACACAAAAGGGTGTTTACAGATGTCACACCAGAAAGTGCTGATGTACTTTCCTTTTTAATTTGTCTAGCATCTAACTTCCTCCCATATACATTTCTCAGTTCCCTAAATGTAGTACAATGCGCCACAGGTAGTGCGATTCCAGATTTATTACGGGAATTGTTGTCCCACATGGAATGTAGGTAGGGACGTCCCATCCACAATAAGGTAGTATCTTATACCAAATGTTACTGATTTAGACTTCATATAAGAACGTGCTAAAGTCCGCGCCTTGAACCTGATGATGTTTTCGTCCAGTGCGCTTACTCCAACAGGGATGGCGACTGAAGTACAATTTTTTAGAAAATGTTCGGTCATTGCGCGGGATTGCCACTATGGATCCTCCACTGCCTCCCTATGCAGATACCTCGGATATAACTGTATCAATGATCGTATTTTAATAAATCTATCTTCTGACATTACTCTTCTGAAATCATTGTTACCATAAACCAGTTTGCTATACCAGTATTCTTTCAGATCATTAAATTTATTTATAGATGTCGCAATCTCTAAACAGATGTATGCATATAATTCTTCAGAACTTATCGAAGCACAATCAGAATACTGTCCTCTCCTTCTCATATTTCCGTTCGACCATTGTCGAACAATCGAAAAATGATCGATGCATAAGAAGTTGAACCATTTTAGTTATTTCTTCGTTGTGTATGCACTATTTTCTGTATTGTTTTGTAATATATGCAATTTTTTACGATCAATCCATGTACGTATATATTCACAATTTATATTCAGCTGTATTCTTTCACCTTGGTCAACTTCTACAATCTCGAATTGTTCTGCCATCTAACCTTCGTCGTCTTCATCTGTTTATCCTCCGGCTTCTTCGAAATTGCATGCTTCTTTTCCTGCGTCTGACATGTAGATTTTTTTTTTGGACGACAACTTCGGGAATGTGAGGTATCGTACCTTATATCATCGTTGAAGTTGTCGTCAACCAGTTACACAGGATTTTCTCCCCATTTTGGTTTTTCGGAATTTTCAACATGGCACTACGCATTTCTCGCATTTTTCTTGCGCACAAAAGTACACTGTCGGAACAGTGGCAGACTTACGCAATGCGCATGAATAAAAAATGGAATTTTCACTTTTCCATCATATTTCGTTTTCAGCTATTTCATTGGACTAGTGTAACCAATTTTCATTGGTTAACAACCAACGCATCGGAGGCCGCTTAGTGAATCAAAACTTGCCATAATGTCGGGCCAAAAAGGCCACAAAATGCGGCGTCGTCACAAAGAGCGATACCGACTCTACCCTGCACGACACGGGCCCCTTTCTTAAGTGCACCCGCCGGGGATTGAGCTGGCAACCACACGTCTAGCAAAGGTTCTCCCGATCACTAAGCCACAATGCTGATTGTTGATGGTGACTGTTTTTGTATCTTTTTAGCTAGCACAAATTACAGCTTTACAGTGCTTTTCTTTCACCGCCGGCCGCTTAGTATACAACTAAGTGCCCTGCAGCTTACCGAGTAAACTTGGGGACTCTTCTACCCCATCATCGATTGTTCACGAAACAGCCAATTTGACCACAACTAGGGAGTAATATTGGCTTTTTGTACCCAATAGCTATCCTCTAATCCTTAAAGCTGGCGAGACCGCTTTAACAAAAAGTCATATTTTATTGGCTCATTTTCGATTGACTTCCGGTAAAAAAATCATACAGTGATGTTTTACACCATTCAAAATACAGCATTTCATTTCTTAAAGCTGTCTCAACCTCTCTAAAATTCCCGTCCTTAAAGGATTAAATTCAAGGTACCAAACCAACACTTTCCACCAAACCTTGGTACTAGATATTAACAATTTTCGAAATCTTGGTACCGAAACTCAATTTTCGCACCTTTCTAGGTACTAATCGTGGAATCTCCTATAATCTAAAAAACGGTAAATACGGACCTCGTACGGTGAAAGTTGTGTTTTGTTAATGTTTAGGGGGTGAAAATCATTTTAGGGGTGTTTGGTGGATTTTTTTAAGAGTGATTCTATATTAGAAGTAGCATGTTGCAGCTGTTTTGAACTCGTTCTTATAATTGTGTGATTACGGAATAGGGTGTACCCCTCTTTTCGTAATGGGTGCATATAATGAGAACGGTTTTTTCATGCAATAAAGAGGGCGAATATTGTGTATTCCGTGTCAGCTGCAGCTGTCAGGAAATGGCCTCCAAGGTTCTCTGGAAACCGCATGTACGTGACAAACCAGGACAGAATTGTTTGTCACGGAAAAATATCTTCAATGTATGTAAGGTGGGGATGGTGGTGAAAATGAGATTTTGAGATTGTTGAAAAGCAATTATAAAATAAAGCGCTTCCCTTCTCCGAGAAGTAACGTTGTGACGGTCACATTTTTACATATAAACACCGCCTCACATGCTCCCAGGATTTCGTGCTATCCCATCCAAACTGTACTTTTCATAATTATACAGATGAAATCCTTTCATATCATTGGCTCACAAAATCTGCTAAAAGCGTCAAATGGAGTTTGATGAATTTCAGTTTTTCGAGGATAACTTTTCAGAAACTTATCGTTTTACCTTAAGACCTCGCAGTAACAACAGAGAGTAACGCAGCTTTCAAATAGGCCTATTTTCGTCACAATCGGCCGTGGGGGCCCGACGATATAGCTATTTCCATTCTCAAAAAACGTGTTACCAACTTCCTACTACTAATATAGAATCACTCTTAAAAATTTATTTTTTAAATAGATGTGTTACGGAACAACCCTATGAAATTTTGGATTTTCTTGGGACGTCCCTAATTTAATATGGCCCTTCAATTTATAACTGGGAAAGAGAACATTGTTAACAGAGAACCCAGTTTAGAACGGGCCAATAATCGGGATTATCTTGACAACCTGTATTCACATTATAACTGTACACAACTCGGAATGTAAAGAGTTCATTATACCTACAAAAAGCACAATACGTTCGTATATCCCGAACACCATCTTCCTACATCTGAAACGATGATGAGACCCAACACCATCGGGCGGCGACCGTTGAGCAACAGAAGCGGTGTTAGTATATTCCTAAAACAGCAATAGTAGAGTAGATGCACCAAACGCAAAGTGTCATATTGGAAACTACAGTATGGTGAAAACTGTTGGGAGTTCTTTCTACTAATCACCAAGTCAATTGATTGTCGAAAATTGTAACTTGAAAACATCCTTCGGATTTTCACTTCCCAAAGGTCGTCCTCAAAAACAGTACATTCAAAAGCGTGACTTAAAACGGTAAGTATTGCAAAAAAAATGCTGTAATTGCGGCCATAATGCCCGAACTTGATGTAAAGCAGTCGGGCATTTTTAAAACCGAAAAGAGCGTCAAACGGATCAAATGAGTTTTGTCAAATACTGCCGGATCAATTGTTGTAGGGGTCAACTTTTCAAAGTCAGTTATATCCGACGGCTGTCCCATTATGATGGTAGGTGACATAATTATACATGTCATGTGGCACCGCTAGCGTGCCAATTATCGCATTTATTTGAGTTGATTTAATTATTCGGCATTATTATGGTAAATTTTTATTAAATGCCCCGTCTTCACGTGTTCGGTAATAAAGTTAATAAGGGGGAATTTGTTTCCAAAAAGAAAGAAAAAATACGGTTGTAACAAGTCATAACTCATATTACATGGCAATGTTAAATGATAATCTTATCTAATAAGACTTATCACATGATTGGTAGTTATATGGGATGAAGTTGCGCCTATGGAGAGTCAAAATCAGCATTTTGAGAAGGTAAAACATTCAATTGTGGTTAGTTAGATTTTGTTTTCCATGGGAGGGACATTTATGGAATGGCTGCATGAAGGCATTTGCTCTTTAACTTGGCGCAATAAAATGGTAAGAATGAAATGTAAGTTGTCGATTTGTTATCGATTAACGATTGTTCCTATTTTGGCCAGTGCGCTGAAGCTGCATGGGAAAACAAGGAACAGGTTTTCCAATTAGTTTTGATATTATATTTATATATATATATATATGCTTGGAATAAAGCCCTTTCAATCACAGAAAATGGTTTCGAGTAATTGAAAAAGCAAAAGAAAAAGATAGTAGAAAGTATGAGGAATCATGAATTGCGTTATAGGTGGTTCCTATAATGTAAAATGTAATTTCATAGAAAAAGTGTTGAGAAGGGAATTGGGTTTATGGGACGAGTTGTAGAATGCGTTGCATAAAATAATCGGAGATAGTGGGCGATTGCATAGTTGAATGTTAAAGTGGAAGGTTGATGTGGACATCATTGAGGACGAGAGTGATGGATAAAGTGGAGGTGGTGAGTCCTTTCTCTGAGAAAGAAAAAAGATTTGAAAATATAGAAAAGCCATTGGATGGTATGGGCCTAGGGTATTATAGACTTTGTGTCCGTCTTTCCGTAAACTGGTTTCCAACGTGTGGTGTGACGTGTCACAGACACGTAGTGTTTTACGACGGGAAAAACAAATGGAGTGAACTAGACATTTTGCGATTTATTCAGTTACAGTTACTGTCCCGAAAAGGATTATAGTTTTGAAACAGCGGATGGGGGAGCTTTACAATCGATAAACGTTCAGTACAACGTTTTGCTTTTATATATTTCTCTCTCTCTCAACTCACAATAATTGAATTCTGTTCCAATGTTCGGCCGTGAATCACCCACGTCAACCAACCAGTAACACATTGCTGATAAGCCCTAATATTATTATATATTACAGTATATATTAGGAAAAGTACACGATCAGTAGGGAGTAACATGGGAAATCGACATACTCAGTAGGGATCTCGCCTTAACTTGGGGGTCTAGAGGTGTTTATGGGGAATGATTTAGAGGTTTGTCTTATGAAATACGCCTTGAATCAGATTCCTCCCTACTGATCGCCGATTCTCCCTATATATTATGAACACAACCAAAATATTTTACATCACTGGCCCCATCTCAACTGAAAACTTTTAAACTTGCCCCCAATTCTATTCCACCCCACATCTCCCAACTAACTTTCACCTTATCCAACCCCGCCCATCCTTTTTACAATTTATACTATCGACAATAATTGTGTAACTTAATTGTGTCGCCATGCAAACGTTTCATGATCACACTGGAAACTCCCAAACACCCCTATCTTCTTCTTCTTCTTCTTCTTCTTCTTCTTCTTCTTCTTCTTCTTCTTCTTCTTCTTTGTCGTCGTCGTCGTTGTCGTCGTCTTCAACTTCCAGTCAGTGTACTTGCTCTGACTCACAACATGGCACACACCAAGAAACTACGTATGCCCATCATGGCCTTATACATTGTGAGGTGAACGGCAGGAGCAGTAGTGATGATCATTCGAATGAAGATGCTTATGAAGTTAGTAGTGATGACAGCGACTATTTGAATGAAAAAGTATCACAGTTAAATGAACGATTACGTACTTTAACATTAGAAAGGAATGAACTAGAGCAAACTAGACGTAAGAATGTGCTTTTCTTTTTACAAAATTCAATTCAATCAGCTTCAAATGTTCTACAAATTATACGGAAAAGGATTCGAGAGACCATTCAACTATTTGAAGAACACTCGAAATTAAGTTCTAAAACACAAGCGCACATTCGTATAGCTTCCGCTCAGTTAGAAGAGGAAACAATCTCACTGGCAGATGATTTATGGGAATCCGTGTCTCGAAATTTTGTATGTTTAAAACCACATTCGGGAATTCCATTTCAAGATCTCATCAACCCACATATCGATTTATTCAGAGACCAATGTGAAACTGGACTTCGCCATTATCGTGAAAAAATTTGGGAGTTGTGCATTCAGTCGTAAGAAATTGATGTTTTCCTCAATATTCATTATCGATTTTTTGTCAAGTCATTCACACTAGAATATCTGATTTTTCATCATTGGTTGGAGACGCGAATTGTATAAATCGGTTCCGAATGAAACTTTGAACTCGTGTACAATAAATGATAATTTGTGTATTTGTATATCCATCGTCGCCGAAGTGGTCGTCATCGCAGGAGCGATTCAGTGGTGTATGAAATCATCATCTTTCATACATATGTTACATAGAGTGGTACTCCATTCCATCAACCAAACTTTTAACTTTTACATAGCTTCTCTTCACTTCACAAAATCCACAGTTTTCTATCTATCATTTCGAAAGACCTTACTTACTGTCTTACTTCAAGCAACCAAAACAATCTCCGATTTACAAGTTCTATATTGCCCGTTCACAGTAATGTCGCCTTTGAACTATTTTACTTTTCTGTTCCTCATTAAATGAGCTGGGTTACGACAAATTTTTTCGTAGCCCCTTCAAGCTACCAGGCTGAACTGTTCTCGATTGAAGACCCTCCTCCCCACCCCTGTTTTCCTTTGTTAATTCAGTACTTTTCGAACATATTGGCACACTTCATTTTGTAAATGAAAACTATTTTTAAAGCGCGTCCTCAAGTTAAAGAGATAAATTGCGATATCTATATATATATTATATATATATATAATATCTGTGACGCACACATATGATGTGTGTGTCACAAATGCTAGTACCAGAGGAACAATTATTCCGGTGGACAGCGGGCATGCAGCTGCCACGACTGTGCTCTTGAATTGCACCTGGTGCACACTCCCGCACACGATACACACACGCACGAGCAGTGTCTCTTATCGAAATTTGAAAATCTGTTATGTTTTTGACTCGAGATAGATATCTTGCATTTCTCTGACTCGTTCTTTCAATTGCTGCACACACCATGTATGTACAATTCTGTTATTATTATTCGATCGAATTTGGAATTTCAAATGTTATATTTTTTTATAATAATTTTTTTATTTAATTATAACATTGTTATAATTTTTTATATAAAATTTTTATTATTTTCAACTTTCCCAATTTCTTTTTCTTACACCTCAATCTACAATTAACTTTTATTTCACAACAACATTCACTGGTAAGTTTATATGCTTCTCATAAACACTAGCAAAAGACAAATTTTTTTAAAAAAATAGTTCTTATGAGCATCATTGAACTAGCTAACCTAGGTCAAATACAATTTTGTCTGTCGCCGAAAGAAAATAATAACAAAATAACCGTGTGAGACAACTTGTCTCAACAAGTGTTAGCTACTGTTATGAATGCTCGTTGATATAATAAAACTTTTCAATTTCAATGCCCCCGGCTTTCGACTTTACTCTTAACTTACAGAATAAAGGCACAAGCTAGGCGTTTCTGATGACAGTCAGAGTAATGGCGAAAGGCGGGTTGTTCTGATACAAGTCAGAGTAATGACGAAAGCCGGACATTAAAACAAAAACGATTAATTATATCATGGATGATTGTATGTAGTTTGCATAAGAGTATCTCTACAGTACCGGTTGGAGTCGTTATTAATGAATGAATAATTAATGAATAATTGACAATGATTCATAATAAATGACACGGTTCGGTGCCATTCTCTTGCTGGGAGTCATTCTCTCAAAATGAAAAGAGGGTTACCTTTTTCGTTTCTCTATGCGAAGAATAGAATACCCCAAATAAGTTTAAATTGAAAAATTGAATACTTTTTTTCTTCCAGGGTGCAAATAAAAATGGGTGGAATCCAGAGTGAATTTTTGGTTTCAAAAATGTGGAAGATACTACTACAATGCTGTAAATCTCCGATTTATAGATTATACAGACTGGAGATATGCAGTTCTGTACATCACCTGATAATGAGGACTGCTTTCAACGCCTCACAGGCTGGATGTTCTGCATATTCAATAACCCTGCTATTTCGTGAGAATTGAACTGATTTCAGAACAGGAAGGTAGCGTTCATGTTTTTGGCGTATAGAAATGAATTCCCAGATTTTTTCAATTATTTTAAAAAAATCTGGGAATTCATTCTCTTTTATTGAGATATATTGAAACAATAAAATAAAGTTCTGAAGTAATAAGAGCAAACCAATGAGTGCTCATTTTGAATACAAGTAATAAGTGAGCATTATTTTGCAACCCCAATGGAGTGAGGGCCGTTCTACAGCTTTTGTCAAATTAGTAGTGTCATCAGAAAAAAAATTGTTGCTGTTGAATCGCTTTCTATGGGTTTTTCGGGGTACAGGGTATTACAGTGAAAACTTAAAATAATCATCAACTATTGCAATTAAGGAATGACGGACTTATAATTTCATTCTTTCGTTTATTGTGAACATGAGAAAAAAAGTTTTCTCCAGGTGATTTCTAGGTCCAGCAATGTAAACATTTGGCTACTTCGCCTTTATATCTTACCCAGAAATAGAAGAAATATCGTAAATTTTTGATTTATCAGAAAATTTGTTCATTAAAACATGCCTTTATTCCGTCCTGCTTGGCGTTCCCTCATTGGTTAAATTCATAAAACCACTTCTGTTGCTGCTACTACTAATTTGTAAAGCTGTAGAACGGCCCTGAGTGCTCACGAATAAAAAGTTGCGCTCACATTAAATTTTTGAGCAGTGAGTTGAACATCCACCAATTTATTTTCAATGGAAAAACAAGGTTCGGCTATGACAGTATTCAGTTTCTGTATGTGTGTATGACACGAAGTCAAAGCGTTGGGTCATA
>JAULBU010064202.1:0-11201 GCA_032358235.1 Odonthalia washingtoniensis
TATACTAACTGACCACTTCTTTATTCTTTATTGCATTCTAGTTCGACCGTTTTGGTCAGGGACAGATTTAGTCGACATCTCATCATAAATATGTGACGGAACGAAACGGTTCGTACCCCAAGTAGTAGTCTCCAGGAAAATTTTATTCCCCAACCAGTTCACTAATTTCACTGAACGTGGGAACATCTGATAATCGAACAAAGTTAACTTATTAACGTTGAAGGTTACTGCATCTACTCATCCATTTAGGTCAGTATGATAAAAGTTTTGTACAACATGAGGATTTGAACATCATTTTGTTTATATGAACGTCATACTATCTGTATTAAAGATCACCGCACTAGGGTGTACTTCAATTCAGATAGTGTAACGTTGATATGGGCCCATATGACTATGTACATAAGCATACGGGTATCAGTTTACCACCAACTTCATAATGTTCTCCATAATCACCGTCCTTATATCTTACAGTGCGTACATTCACCCTCGTAATATCTCATATTACATTTCTTTTCCATCCACACCAAACTTTATAACTATACGAACTATATTCCTTGTAACTAATTATGTAATGTTTAAAATTATATTTTTCCCAAAAATTATAAAGTAAATTTTGGCATTTTTCAATTCGAGATGGAATTTTGGCATACCGTAAAATTAATTTATTTCAGTTACACATTCAGGAATTCATCACTACTTTAGTTACATTACGTATCATGGCACGAGTATACAAAACAGAGCATAAATTTTGAATTAATCAGATATACTCAATATTCAATTCATATAATTAACACAATTATCACGTAATAAGAGGTGTTCTCGTGAATAAAATTATCTCTCTATCTATAAATATATATATATACAAGTAAATATATATGTATATATATATATATATATATATATATATACTATATATAGACGTATGTATACTTGTACTATATAGTCATATGTTTACCTATATATTTATATATACCTTTAAATGTATACATGTCTACACCATATACATAAATATATATATATATATATATATATATATATATATGATACACATTATGATATCAGCTTATACATATATTCATATCTTGAAGATATTAATAGAAATTTGAAAATTTTGCATATACCATATGTATACGTAATATATATATATATATATATATATATATATATATATATATACATTTATACATTTATACATGTATACATGTATACATGTATATATATATACATACATACATACCAACATACATACGAAGATATATACATACATACATGCGTATATGTGTATATACATATATATATATATTTATGTACAGACATTTTTTACCTTCTTCTGTCTATATATATGTATATGTATGTACTGATATAGTGTCTATATGTTCTATGAATGACGAGAACGATATACTAGGATATTTTATCAGCCCGGAATTGAAAGATGACCAAAATATTGATATGTCTACAACTGTGGATATCATAAATGATGCTGTTGCAGTGATTAGAAATACTTCTATGTTGAAAACTCGTGCAAGGCAGCTCCTTTTTTAAACATGCAGTTATAGGAAACATATGGCTAAAGATCTATTCTATGAGCAACTGGGTTATCCATGGCTTCTTTCAAGATACAATTTAAAAGAAGCAGGAGCTGCTGAAAGGAAGAAAATTCAAATCGAAGTTATAACAGGTACTGTATGATATTACATAGAAATGAATAAATTGTAAAGGTCATGGCATATTGGCGCACTACAAAGATGGATCAGATGGCAATAACTGGTTTCAAATGAAATAAGAAACTAGATAGTGTCCTTGCCATCGAAGTAGAGATCATGGAAACACAAAATTATAATGACGATAATTTTGATATGTTACCGAGAACTGTCCCCGTTCAACATGATGCTGACAAAGATTGTTTGACTTTGTTCAATATTTCACCTAGTCCATCCATCTACCTACCTTTCTTCGTTACATTCCCAACAGAGATTATGAAAATACAGTTTATGGTAAAATTTTAATCATTGCGAGGTTAAATGCTTGGTTTATAACCAATATTGAGCTACTCGCAGCCCTAATGAAACTCTGAGGTGGAAGGCAGAATGAGTTCAACATTTATTATGTTTCTAACTTGAAACTGGCTACTGAACTGATTTACATGACTCGATCCACATATAACTTCCCTCACTCTGTTATATAGAACTTGTGTCGGTTTTGTTTATTTGGTGCAAAATTCTGTCACTGATAGGTGTTTATGGACGAGAGTCTACATCATGCTCGGAAGCTAAGTTAATTTAATTCTGTATTACATCAACAACGATATTTAGATAAATGTAAGACTGTCCAATTTTCAAATTGTCTGTACTTGGGTTTTCAACTTTGGTGGACCCATCTTCTTTGAAATTGCGTGTCGATGCCATTGTTGTACACTTATTTTCACAAATTTATCGTAGACAGTTCGTCGCGAAACAATTTCATGTCAAAATGATCATCACAAATAAAACATAAAAACATGGGCCCATGCTCCACACCAATAATAGCTAATAAATATAGAATGTTCCGAGACATAGTACTTAAATCATTTTGATGTTGATGTTGATGGGGTTCAATGTAGATTTGTATGTGGACCCACCCTCTGGAATTCAATGCGCAGATTCTTTTACAATATTAATTGCATATAAGCCATCCGAAATGTCCGGTATATTGGGCACGGATGTACCTTGAACATGACTTATTGCACCTCTATCTGTAGATCTACGATTTAAAATGTCCCCTGCATGCAAATTTGTCCCTTTTATTTTTGTTTGATCACGCTTTTCATAGTACATACAAGATTTCTTATGTCTTTTCATATTAATCTCGGTTGTAAAGCATTTCGTACAACTCCTGTTTGTACATTGAAAAGATGGCATTTTTCCTGAAATATGATACTTATTCACGTCCTAACATCGATATACTACCTAGTTGTATGTTGTGCACCTACTTCATATTGAATATGTCTTCCTTTTCCCATAAATGCCTGCACCTCCATGGCTACACTGTAAGCCCTTTCTGATATGAACACGATGTTATAGAAACATACATGTACAAGGGAAATACGTTCCAATGTAATATATTTTCTAGCACCATACCTCATTATAAACTAAAGGGTAGAGACGAACACTGCAACTGGTGCATGGTTCTTCAATTTGAAATATTACATAGTTGCATTGCTTCTGCTTTTCCATGTATCATTTATGGATGTGTAGTTCATGGAAATATGAAGTGATGAATTCATCAGAAACTATACATATTATTCGGCAAGTCTACATGTATCAATGCTTATATTAATATAGAAGTAAATCTCCATATTCATCTGTAATAGAGAATAATATGGAGAAATAACTCTATATTAATAATGGGAGAATCTACGATCAGTAGGGATTAGGTTGGGAAATATACATTTTCAGTGGAGAGATGCTTGGAAATAGACGAAATGAGAACGGTGATCGACGCTTTCGATAGGAATAAAAATGGGGACTGTTAAAATTAGTGGGGATGCCTCCTTACTGATTTCGTTCACCAAAAAAATCGACGTACTAAATATCAATAAAATATATAATTCAGTAAACCCCACCCCTGTCAAAAATGATGTCGAAAAAGTTCTATTGGAAGCCGCTCAACTAGTTGCTACTGTTACAACTTGGCCCATACCTGTAGCTATACCACCTAACAGAGCTCGTCCATCCAAGAACACAGGTACCCCAAAACGATCATGGTTTGGAAGGGTTACAGATCTACCAAACAAATGGTTTTACTCATTCTATTTATGCGGTACGAAAGGACATAATGCAACATTATTTCATCTCCGTCAACAACACTGATATGAAATACATCCTCCCTACCTAAACCTTGGAATTCGCCACATCTCCGCACTGTTTTTACTCCCCACAATTATTGTCAGTTTTCAATCCATCTGTACCACTTCTTATTCATTTCTAGTCAGCTCCTTACTGAATTTGTCGATTTCCAGGCATAGTCCTACTCATGTCGTCGATTTCCAACCTTCTCCCCACTGAAAATGTAGATTTCCCAACTTACTCCCTACTGATCGTGTTTATTCCCATTATTAATATAGTAGATCACTTCGATAACATCACTATTTTCTGTATTCCAATATTCTATCTGGAATTTAAAAAAATACAAAAATTTAACTTTTTAATTTCTGGCATTTTTATTTTGCCAAAAATTAAAAAGTAAATTATTGGCCTTTTTTTAATTCCAGATGGAATTTTAGAGTACAACAATTTTATGATAGATTCTCTGGTAAACAGCTTGGAGCAATATTGACAGGAAGTTACATGTTCAATATTGTTGGTGACTCACCTCGGCATGGTTCGAAACCGTGCCGAGATATCTCTACCAAAAAATTGATTTGTATACATCTGGTTGTGGTAAGGTAAAAATTTCAATTGTATATGATTACCACAGGTATTTATAATACCATCGGCACACAATACATGTATAACCTTTGTACATTTTACTAGAATAGAAGTATGACAACCAATTTGTACATTGTCGTCGTCCTGCATTAATGTCGCTAGAAATACGTGAAACTACATATTGAAATTCTGGACTGATGAAAATTCAATGCACTTAGAAACTATAAATATAATGAATTACGTAAAAGTATACAAGTCTAATAAAAAACCTAATTGATTTTAACAGTAAGAGATTCTACATTTTTACGTCTGTAACTTGTTCCTATACGTGATCATAACTTTACTTTAATAAAAGCATAAATTTTATTGAATCATGACACGATAATTAGTCACTTCGAAGAAGTGAATTCGGAGAGTCTCCCAATTGTCTCGTAATATTCCATCGCGACACGTCTTAATGACTTTTTCTGATATTTTCTTGGACACACTCAATGATCCTACCTGTGCCCTGAATAGTTCCGCATCTAAGTCATCGCCACAAATTATTGCAATTATTTCGTTGACAGCATTGTCTGAAACTTTACCATCCAGTATTGCCACATAGATGGCCAGGGACTTGTTCAATATACTGGGACGTGTGGTATCATGAACCAGTCCAGACTTGGGTGAGATTTCCCAACCCCCTACCTTATTTCACCATGTCAACATTCCAATACCTGTCCTTTTTTACGCAGCCATTACCATTACGTGATTGAATCGATGATGACTGCTCCATTCTACTGCTATTGATTGTACTTCAAGAAAAAGATACCCGAACTAAAACTGACTGCGAGAAATGGAAAGTACGGTTGATATCCCGAGTTAATTTCTTTATTGGTTACGTATTTATATTTTATATCACTATAACACTACATATCAGGACTATATTCTGTATCAACTGAATTATCAAATTTCATAGATTACATACTACATTCCACATTCCACCTTTAAATGTGTATTACATGTAAATTTATTTTCAATTCCCATGCAATGGACCGTCCAAGTCACTTTATAAACGGCACCATTCCCATAGTGTGCCGTTTTGTCAACTCTTCTCTCCTTCCTTCCGTATCTGTTCCATATTTTCTTCTTTACAACTCTCCGCAACGTTTTCAGTCAAAGTGCTTATATTTTTGGAGCCGCGGGCTGCCTTAACGGATAGTTAACAATAACTCCGATCCCGATGTATTTGTACTTTGGTAAAGCAGTTTGTGGTTTCACCAAAATTCGATAATTTCGCCTGCTCGCATTTCCTTTTTCTACTAACAGTCATAAATATATTCATCATTATATATTCACAAAAACCCATGCACATACTTTCTTTTTAAACATCCTTCTAACGAGTATTTTCTCTTTTTCGCTACCTGACAGTCTACTTGCATTGCTTTATTCGGCATGTATACTTTTCGTAATTATCTTTACATATGCAACACATTTATTATTTCATATTTCTAACCAAGTTTCCATTTTAAAATCCCTTCTTTTCTTCCTTTCCAGCATTTCCACACCGAGGTGGCCATGAACAGACAGATACAGACATTCTCTTTCTGTAGTTTATTCTGTGTTCTGTTTGTGTTTTTATAGGGGTACATCTTTCAAATTCTGCCCCTCTATTTCACAATACAAACCGTTTTTTGTTCTGGTTTCAGTATTCTATGTATATATATACAATGGTTGATAAATGGTTTTTTTGATTACGGTTTTTCATTTCAGTTTTTTCAAATTGTTACATTCCTTTTTTGTTTTCCCTTACGTTTTTGCATTTTTCGGCTTACTTTCATAAAACAAAAACATATATTACATGCATCTTATATAGTATATATTATGTATGTCATATTATATGCCCCATGTCTTTTATCACAAACAATGCAATAAGGATATATGGGGCATATAATATGACATATATGATATATGCTATATAATATGTTATACTATATAACCGTAATTTTATATTTTTTGCCCATACGCACCGAAATAGACATACACATAGTTCTCATATTTTATTGATAAATTATCTTAGTAGACGGTCATTTTAACAGCACATCCCGGACGTCCTTTGGATGTCAAATTCAATTTATCTTCCATGAAATGTAGATTTTGTAATTACTACATTAATCCGAACTGCAAATATCGCAGTTTGAATTAATGTCTCCATTCAGTTTCCATTCGGGTATCGCAGAATCTTTAGAGAACACCTACGAGTTACTTCCAACGCTTCCAATTCGTAAGTATATTTCTATTGCAATTTATTCCACTTAACATAGTTCACTATGAGTGTACAATACATACATTATTCAACCATTGTAATTTTTGGTTCCGTGTCATCTCCACCCGATAACCACCTTTCGCAGTTATTTCGTACGGCAAACACAGAAAAAACTACCCGACATGAAGGTTTTTTTGAATGGATCATACGAATAATCTATAAAAACTGAAAGGTCCATGAATGTGTCATACATCCGATCTACAAATTGTGTAGAGAAGGTCAATGTGTCATACAAATAATCTAGAAATACCGAATGTTCCATAAATGTCTCATAAGACTAATCTACAAATTGTGATGGGTACACGAATGTGTCATACACAAAATCTACAGATACTGTAGATTGCTCAAATACACACTGACATTACCTTCCAAACGATGAACTGTATATTGTAAGTGGGGATTGGCCTCAACAGTGTCATTTGAAATAGTAATTTCAATTCCGAAAACAGAGATCGATTTCCAGTTTAATTTGTCTACATCCTCGAGTCACAAATCATTGATTTTACTCTCCATTTACGAATCATGTCCGATACTTGATAGAAGTAGCGGTTAATTGTGCAATTAGGGTATTGCCGTCTCAGTACCCATTCATTCCAATTGTGGGAATAGAAATTCAAATTCATTAATATATTTTTTCCGATATCTTGACAGGATGCATAACGTTTTGAGTAGACAGTTCAAACTCGAAAATTCTCGTAACGGCTCGGTTTGATGAATAACGTTTGTCCAGAAAGGTTAATCTTCCTTTTCCCTCATCAACTTCGCTACTCCAAACGCGAAATTCAGCGTCCCCAAGTGTTGTTTTGAGAAGTGATGTAGTTTTTTCCGTTAATTCCATCGAATTTTCGGCGTCATCGAGTTCCCTCCAATATCTCTCAAATTTCAGGTTGATATCGGCGCGGAGTGTCGAAAGGTTGTAGTCGTCATTTGAACGACCGAAAATGTTTTGGAGCTTGTGCACATTTCCAATTCCCATATTGGATGAATAACTGAACTATTAGATTCTGAATGGAAGGTAGAAATTTTTTGTTGCGTGTGGAACTGGGACCATAACCTGATTCTTCTCAAAACATCCGTCCCTTCTCTCTTTACAAAAAGATTCTATTACAAGTCTCCCTTAAATAGAACAACTTGCTAGTCTATTTCTGTGTTTTCTAGTGATAAGCTATTTCTTTTCATGAAAGATGACGAAGCAGTACTAACATTGATTGGACTGAATATGTATAAATATTGAATGCCAATCATTATCCAGTACAGTAAAAATTGTAGTATTGTTTTATTGATATTTATCAATAAAACAATACTACAATAATTAAATTATCGATAAGTTGGTATGGTCCCACAATTTGACACACTTCCTCCAGGCGTTCCAAACGAATTACAGTCACTTTCAAATGCTCTATTTATCCAATTTGGCTTTTACATGTTCCTCCAGCCTGGCTTAGTAACCTGACAAGTGTAGTCCTGAGCTGTCTCTCCGATGTCCTAATTGAATCGGATCGCGTCTTAATTAAAGTGTAACTGTAACTCAATGTAATTGTTTGTGCTGCTTCCTGCAAGTCGGTTGTCCGCTGACCTGAATATTGAACGGTTCGCTCTTCAAATCCTGCCATACCAACTACTTGAGTCGCCATGCTGGTTTGATGAACCGATCCTGCTCTTGCTTGAAGAAGATCTATCAGCCCTGTTCGAGGCCGGCAGTTGGGAGTTTCTAAACACGCAACGCAATTATCACCTTTTAGCGATGCTGCGTGCCCTTTCGACGTGATAGCCGGTGCCTGGTGTGGCGTCAGAGTGATCTCCTGGTTTGATGTTAATTTGGTGGTAAAGTGTACTGACGTTAAGTTTATTTTTAGTGTCTCCATCTTGAGTCCGTATAAATACGGTCCGTCTCATCGTTCTTGAGATAAGTTGCGATTGACACGTGTTCTTACAGTATGCAGAATTTAATTGGTCGTTTTCCTAATTTGATACACGTGGAGTTGTGTGTCAGTACAGTAGTCTGTACTGGTAAACCTAAATCCATGTGAGTTTTGTAATTCTGTATACATACTGTATTTGTACATGTGTCACCGTATACTCAATTCAATCTTCTTGCTGGCAGTGTAATTCCCCCCTTTTTCCTCCTTGACCAATTCATCGCCGTCGTGCTGAACTTTCTCCCGGCTTCCGCCTAAACTCTTATTGCGTGATCAAACCGATTTAGTCGATTGAATCAATATTGGCGGCTTTTTCTTTTTCGATCATGCGCGTCTCGTTCCTGATGGATTCCCCACGGATTGGGCTCATTTTCAACCTGTTCTTCGTCATCAGCTTCAATAATGGTGAGGGCGGTCAAGCTGCGATTTTTGTTAATGAATCGGCGAGGTTACTGATGTCCTGTATACATCCAATGCGAACTAATTCCCCGTTTCCTTACGATTTATATAACGCAAAAATATGTATCTTCAGTCTCTTCTCTGCAGTGCTCCCGTTTTTTGCGATTTCGTCGAAAACCGAGCGACTATCCACGTAAGCTTCCATCTGCACATCTCTCTCTAATATTTCCTTCAACTCTCTCTCTCTAAGAACGAATACGTTATCGAAACCTAGTACGAGCGCGTGTATTTCTTCGGCGAGAATAGAGCGTGTTACTCTTCGGCGAGGGCTGGATCCGTAATGGATCAAATTTGCATTTTAGTCTGTGTCGACCATCATTATGACGAATCCTAATTGGCTGCCGAGGTTTCTCGCATTTTTAAATGATTCATCGGTGATAACAACAAGTCGCATTGTGTCCATGTTCAGCTTCTTATATGTCAGGCCGAGGTCTTTGGTTCTCTTCATGTGGGCTATGGTTTTCAACAGCATCTCGAATTCTTCTGTCGTGGTCTCTTCGCTTGCCGGGTCTATCAGTTGCGTTTTTGCGCATTCCTCGGGTCTGGTGCAGACTCCAATGTACTGGATTAAGGCACGTTGTCTTGAGAATGCCTTTTGGTTTTCCCAGTTTGAAAGTTTGTCGATTTTGGAAGGTTGGTTCATTTGTATGCATCCATCGGTTGTTTTCGTCACCATGACCCCGTTGAATGAGGTTGGTACTTCGGATAATAGAACTTTGTCCTTTCTTATCAATCGTTTCGGGGCGGCTTCTTCTTCCTTTATGAACTCCTTCATTCCCATGGTAAATAAAACACCGACTTGTAATATGACGAGGCCCACAAGATCATTCTGTTCGTGACGTACTAGCAGGCAAGGATATGTCTTGTATTTTACCATTTTCAACGGTCTGAGTTGGTGGTCTAGATACTTGAGATACCAGTGTAAACCGCTCTCTCGTTTCCCGTACAAAGGCCTGACCACTTGCAACACCTTGTCTGGAGGCAATACTAGTTCCTTGGGTGCCGAAATATACACATCACGCTCTAGGTTTGATTTACTCTGGACGTAAGCTTCAGTGACGTCTCTTGTGCATGGGGTCATATTCGTCATTGATGTGGCCAGATTCATGGCCAGTCGCGGAGAAGATCGTAGAATTTTTGGCGTCTTGGTAGCTATGTTGGTTGCCCCTTCATCACAGTAATCCCGCCACCCCATGGCGTCCGCGACGCTTTCTCCCCCAGGATATTACGCATTTATGATAATTCCTCGGAACTTTCAACGTGTACGGCCAATTTATTCACAAGCTCGCCAATATGTCACACACCCTCCATGAGATGCTAGGCAAAGAGGCCGACATCGATTGGGGATCCCGACCGGCGCCCAGGTGGGCGCGTTGAAAGCTCTAAAACAGGTTGATCTATCCTCCGGTTCTAGCTCTCCCAGTCTTGGACCTGCCCTTCGTGATTGAAAAGGATACCTTCGCTTATCAAATCGGTGCCGTTCTCCAAAAACAGGACGACGAGGAACCGTCGTCCTGGGCGACCATTAGATACTCGTTTCGCGCTTTGACGAAGGCAGAGCGAAACTACTCCGCCACCGAAAGCGAATTCTTCTCCGTGGTATGGAAAATAACCGCATCTGTACATCAACTGCCAACCCTTCACTGTGCGTTCCGACCATAACGCCCTGCAACCATGCACTACGGGTGATGCCGAACAGTCACCCTTTGATGACGACATCCCCACTTTCGAAAGTGGCACTCAGGTGGTGACACGCCGGCAGAGATGCCAAGAGGCATCCCCGCGGCCCATTGGAGGTATCCATAACCCCATCGGCGGACGAACTCCGCCGCAGCGTCTGTGCAAAACATCGCGAACGCCGAACCATTCGACCTGGAACTAGACTCCATCTTCTTGGTCATGGTGGACGCCGTGAACTTTCGGAGCCTCGGTTAACCGGAGTTGGAATCGGTGGACATCATTCCGCATCCCGCCGCATCGCCTCTGGACGATCTTCCAACCCCTATTTCCCTAGAGTAATTCCTGGAGGGCCAACAATCGGACGACTTCTGCCAAAAAACGATATATCGCGGATCGTTGGAACCCACGTATTTCGAGGAGAAAGACGGCCTG
>JAULBU010064213.1:0-11201 GCA_032358235.1 Odonthalia washingtoniensis
TTAAGCCTCAGTCTGACATTGTCGACTTTTTGGTCAACGCTGATGGACTGTGAGGTCTGTCCACGTAGGGCGTTTAGACCATCGAAAATGCTTGATGATTCTATCAATTCAACAAATTGTTGAAAATTGACAAGGAGAGACATCTTCGAATCTAAATCAGCACTCTTAGGTAAGGATTTATACTTTTCGACAGCCCGATCTAACCCCTCAGACGTGCTCTTTTCAGCTGCTTCCATTTTGCTTTCTTGCATGTATAAGAACGCCTCATACAATTTCAATTGAGGTCCATCTTCAATAGGATTTGTTATTAGCAGCTCCTTCATTCCACTCCATTCAGGAACTCTCCAAAGGCACTCGTGCATGAGATCATAGTTCATTACTGACCGTGACAACTCGGTCAATACATCCCATTGGCAAAGATTGCGGGCACAATTAGTCCAACTTTCTTCCCAAAACATGAACTCTTTGGAAGCCATTCCATTGTCGACCATATCACTACCATTACTTGTAAATCCATCCATCATCGCATTGTTGTAGACATCGAACGCTTCTCGGTGTTGTCCTAGCTGTTCAAACGTTAATGCTTTAGTAGTGAGATCTGATTCGGCTCGGAGCTTCCACACAGCAGCGACATAGTCTTTTTCCTGTAGCATACGGAACATCCGTACCTGCGAATCCTTCAACTCTTCGGACTCTATTTCAAGAACATTCGAGGCGGACCCCGTCGGATCAGAGAACATACATGAAAGCTCATCAATCTCTTCGATTCGACGTTCAAAGTACGCCAGAGCAGAATGCCAGGCGTTCCAACGAGATCCCAAATGTTGAATCAAGTTTGCTCGAATAACCGGCAATGGTTTGCATCTGACGACTGCTTCAAGCATCGACTTAACGTTGTTTTGAGGACTAGTGATTACAAGTTGATGGAACTCTCGAGAAAGCAAAAGCGAAAGTCCCCTCTCAATCACACCACGATCATTTTCACTTAACAAAGCCCAAATCTTCGGGAAGAAGTCTACCCACACAGAATGTGCTAGATCCGCATCGAACTGAAGCAACACCTTCACTCTATCCAATACCGTACACGACATAGATGATCGGCATGTAGTGATAAACTTTTGAAGACCGGGGTCACGGATAACTCTCCAAGGTAGTCCACCCTCAGGTTTAGGTGTCTTAAAGAGCAATCTTGGGAAACGAGCACAGGAAACATCTGAGACAAGAGCACGGCTGGTAACAGCGGAAGCAATGAGTAATTCGGATGCATATCGAATCCACAAGCATTCTCCAAATGGTTCCCATTCTTGCTTACAAACTATCAAGTTGATTCGAGCGGATAGGGAGCGGTCCACTGAATCATGGAAAATCTTAAAAAACTTGTCCCTAGTGATTAGATCACTCGTCTTCAATCCAATCACGAACACGCGCTCAAGCTTGGAACTTAACTATGGCCTTTTCTCCTTGAAGTTTTCACCACCATAGATTCGAAGAATTAGACGTAGAAAGGCTTTCATGACCTGATCCGCCCCTTCAGAAGAAACACGCTCGAAAAATACCAGTTTGTGAAGAAGCTTGATCTTTTCCTTGGGGGTCAGGGGATCCTTAGTGAACCCAACAGCCTTTTCATCTTCCCTAGGAGTCCAGAAAACCCATGTAGTAGCCACATTGACTATCTCGAGTAAAATAGGAATTGGAACATGGCTGCAGCGTTCAATTAGAGATTCCATCAACTGTATTAAAGCCTTTCGCTGCGGAGATACAAGAGTTGCAATGTTTCGACCAAGCAGAGAAATTGACAGTCTAATCGCTTCCACTTCGAAATTAATTTTCACACCTTTGTCACCAACGGCACTGTGATGACTCCTGTGAGGGTCGGGTGAGTGCAAATGTGGATGATCTATGCCCATGGAAATTCCTGAGGCGCTACCATGACCGCTTCCATCATTTCCTGATGCTCCTTTTCCTCCTGCTCCGTGGGTGGATCCGGCACCGGGAATGGAAACATTCACCGGAATAGTATTGAAACGATCTTTCAATCTTTGGAATGCTTTCACGACAATCTCTTGATGCCGACTAAATTCTTGGGGGCGGGCGAGTATGATTGTTTGTAGGGTGACTAGGCCGTAATACACTCTCATAGCTTCTTCCGAACAGAGATTCTCGTAAATTGACTCATGGACTTTCAAGTATACAGACTGCACATTTGGCAATGACTCTTGGAAGGGCGCGGATCCGTCATGAAGAGTGGGGTTGGGTTGTTGAGGCATCGCTCCAGGAATGGCTGCGTTCGAGTTTGGCAAACCAGAAGGACCACCCGGAGTGTTGTCTGGATTAAATGATGTTAGGCCTTGTAAAGGAAAAATTGCCAGAAGTTCTCTCAATAGAGAAATACACTGAGAGGATGTTTGCGAGTCGGATTCAGTGAGAGTCAGAGCTGGTTTCATGAGAGCACGGATTACCGAGATGTTTTTATCCACAAATCTTTCCTTTTGATACTTTGTCAGAACAGTCATCAAACTCAAAGAGGTCAGTAGAACAGCTGGTCGATGAACATTTCTTTTCATGCGTGCGAGTTCTTGTTTGTTTTCCGGTTTCAGAGGTTTTCCATCAGGTCCCGAAGAGATGGATAGCTGACTAGCAAAGTTCTTCTGTTGAGCTAGGTTAGTTTTTTCCATCGCATAACTCTTCTCGACAAACGACATGTTCACATTACATTTTGACCAAATTTTGCTGGCTTCTTCAATCAGCTTCATACATCTTCTTAATAACAAAGGAGCCTCTCTTCTGTCAGTAGCTCGGAAAGGGACCTGAACTAGGAATCCGAAGATCGTATCAACAACATTATCAGAAGGTTCGAAATTATCGTTGTCTTTCACTGGTACTTGACTAGAAGAAGTTGGGATGGCTAGTCCATCATCGTTCTTTTTCATCTTTGCTGGTCGTTCATGATCACCGAGTCCACTGCCCTGACCAACCTCAGAACCACCATTCCGGTCGCCAAGCTCACTAGATGAGCCAGATTCTCGCGGCCGTTTTCGACTTCCAGATTCCAAAGATTCACTCCATGATCCAGTACGCCGATAGTGTTCCCACTTCACAATGATTCCAATGAGGTCCACGCAAAGTCGTCTGCTCTCCGCACTAGAATTAGGGCTGAGTCCTATTCGAGTCAACGTCTGTGCCATGATTGGTACAAACCAAGATCTTGCCACATAGAAAAGAGTATGGTGCCGCACGATCAACAGCAAGATATGAATAAGGTTTGCAGGGTTATGACCTTCTTCTAGAAGAATCTTCTTGGTATACCTAATCCATATCGGAAAGCGATGTTCGATCGGATTGTGAACCAAACGCTTAGGGAGAGCAGGCGTCAAAATATCTAAAGCCTGCTGAACCAATTCACGTCCATCAGATGCACAAGCACGAAGAAGAGCGACATAGACTTGCAAGATGATTCTCCCAGGTGCAGGATACGCCTCGAAAAACGTGGTCACATACACAAATGCCCAGTGTTTTGCCATAGATTCCTCACGTTTTAGATGCCCCCATCCAAACTTGATAAGTTCTTTTCGATAGATACCAAGTTCAAGTGGCATATACCTTATGAGTTCCGTTACAAGACGAAGTAATTCTCCGCTCAATGGTTCATCATAATATCGAAGAACATCATCCGACTGGTCCAGAATCTCTTCCATTATTCTCTGAACCAGTGGAGAATCCAATACCTCATCTTGTACGACAGAGCCCGGTGAATTGGATGCGTCTGACGAGAGGTTTGCAGCAGATCCTTGTACAGACATGTTGTCTTGAGGTGTGAAAATCCCGCTTCCAGGAGCATGATTCAGACCACCATTTCCTCCTGGAACATTTGGTGCACCGCCCTGTTGGATAGCTCCAAGTTGAGGAACAACTTGCCGTTGCAATCCATCAGCTCCATCATTAACGCCACCTTCGGATGAAGGTACCCCCCTCTTTTGACTTCCATCATCTCGATTAGATGAAGATACTTTATCAAGTGCTTCTTTCCGTTTCTTCAGATGATGTGAAACCATAGGAATAACAAGATGTTGCAATGCATGAACTTTTCGCTCCTGTGCGATCCTTGAGTCTTGAAACATGACAAGAAAATTTGTGATGATTAGTTTCTTAGTAGCATACGAACCTTCCCGTGACACTGATTTCTTCAAAAAGTCCTTAACAAACGAGAAATCGCATACAGTTCTTGTCAAAAACACAGGCAACAACTCAAACAAAAGACCAACTTCCTCTGGAAAATGAGTGCAATACTTGATAAAGATACTTGCTAATGTTTTCATCTCTTCGATACGAGCCAACGTACCATTCGATTGAGAATAAACATCCGGTACTTGACACAATTGCTGCCAATAAAACTTAAGCTTCGGAAGCATTTCAGGATCAGAAGAAATCCAGGTAGGATTATGTTCCGATAGAAGATCGATTAGAGAAATAATATGGAATGAAGTGCGATTGTTCACATCAGTAGAAAACACCACATTAGGAATTAATTGTCGCGGATGATCCATAAACTCCTTTCTTAAATGTGTTGACTCAGGACATCGGATCATAACAATAAGCAATTGTCTCATCTTGTCATTACTGATATTATGCAAAAAGTAAAGGGCAGCAGTGTTAGCATGATGGTTGCAAAAACGTAGTAGAGGTGCCCGATAAGGAGATGTAGAAGCTGCTTTCGGACTTTTCAACCCAAGATGAGCGACACCAGGGCCAGCGACTGGTAAAACCGCCTCTAATCTAGTGACCATGCGGACGATTTGATCCAAAAACTTTGAAGCAGTCGCTGGGAGAAGGTAGAACAAATCCAGGATAGCTGCACCAATTTTCGATTCTGTTCCCGGAGTCCATTTCAATTGATGAGCAAACTTTTCAGGTTCAGTCCATCTTTGAAGATGTTCCAACAGTCTATCCCCCAGACTGAGATTAAACCAATGCGAAAACAATTCCAGTGCTCTACTCAACCCTTGCAAATATTGAATACTGAGCTTCTTATAATCTGCGAGACATCCCAAAATCGGACGTAAATTGGTCAGTAATAATTCCTTCGGTTTCGGATGTTTTTGAATGGCTGCCTTCAGTCCAATTTTTGAACTTCGTACAATTTCTTCATCTCCTGATAGTAGACATTTGAACAAGCTTGAAATCACACTACGGAATAACCGATCATTCACTGGAGTATTCAACTCCTTCGAAAACACAGCAATGTTACAAAGAAGTTCAATGATTTTGCGACGAAAAATTAATAAATGATGAGTGTTCTTAGTCGAGAGGAATTTGTTATCATGCTGCTTGTGTCGGAATCCTTCTTCAGCTTCAGTCAACGGATCGAACGAAGCACAGTCCAATATCACAACACACTCACTCAGGAAATTATCCTTCAGCGGTGATACGAATAATTCAGCTGTAAACTTCGCTTTACCTTGTTGCAAGAAGAAGATCATACATTCCACATAGCCGATTTGAGTAGGTAAAGAATGATATCGAATCGATCTTTGAAGAAGAGGTCTAAACAAAACATCTTTAGCCGGTGCTAAAACATCCGAAATCGCCATATCCAATCCCGATGCCAATCGTTCAACACATTTTCGTGCAATTTCACGTGAACAAGGCCAGTCTGACATTAGCTCAATCCCTAAACGATTAGCAAAGTCTCTGAACATTTTCGACGACTTAATAGCCATTTTCGAAACTTCATTATCTCCAGGAATAAAGCAAAAATCAACAATCCGATATATGATTTTCTTCACTTTTTCAATTGTACTCTTGCTCACATCTTCGTCACTTCTATGACTCACAACCATCAATGCACGAAAACTGTGGAAATGAGTCGGAGCATGACACTGATACCTCATGAACATCTCAGGGATCACTTCATAAATGGTTTCAAGTCCATAAACACCAGCCCGTTTCGAATTCCATTCTCGTTTATGACAACAATGAGACAGTTTGTCGACAAGATCAGCAACATGCCGTGCAATGACAAATCGTTCACCATGGAGTATTGGCCTCGCATAATTATCAGAAATTTTTATGTTCGAGAGGATCGATACTTGCTTCCAGGAGGCTTGTTTCTGCATCTTCGGTGCCTCAGACTTGGGTATATCATTACTATTGCTAATGTTACCATTAGTATCCACTTGCATGGCATCTTGACCAATAGTGGTAGGTTTTTCTGACACAGCACCAGTTCCATCTTGAACATTAGTCGTAGCCTTTTGGGCTTCGGCGGGTTTTTTCGCCTCTTCTGCTTGCCTCAAATTCTCTTGATAATAGGGGTCTTGTTCTTTCGAATATCCAGTAGAGAGGTCCACAACGGCTTCAAGAAAATACTTGAAACACTTGAGACCACTTTCCATATGATCTTCTCTCTCCGATGACAATACGCTAATCATCGATGACGTGAAAAGCGAGTAACCCAATGATCTCCAACTCCTTTCCTCTACAGGATCAACTTCAAAAGATGCGTTTCTCTTCTGATCATGTTGCTTTGCAGCACATTCCTGAACCGTTAACGCTGCGAAGTATCGACATATACCTTGAATATCTTCAGTAGGATCCGTCCAGGTAACGCTTGAATTCTTCATTTCGCCAAACATATTACGCAATCCAGGTAAATGAGAAGTAGCAATTAGTGGCGCGAGCAATGATTTCACAATATGATCATCAGCTTCATTAGAAAATTTGGTTCGTGCCATATCTCTTACCGGTTCCATATCTGCCTTCGCTGATTTGCTTAATCCTAATGGAATACCCATAGCCATTGCACTATCTGATTCATTCTCTTCACAAATTCCAAGCATGGGAGTAAGCAATGAATACAATAGCATCCAAGCCTCAGCCTTATGTCTCCAAGAAGCGAGGTTTCCATCGACTAATCTCTTATCCATCATAGCATCACCAGACAAAGAAACGATTTTATCAGTGCTTAAATCAAGATAATTTCCATCCGTCCAACTCAATACTATTTGCTGTGCCGTTTTTGAAAACCTCTTAAACTCGTAAGGAGCTGTGACCGATTTGATGTGTCTAGCCTTCGGTCCAAGTTTCCCTAGAATGCGAGCAGCATATTTCGCGATCGCACTTTCTGGAGAATGAATATGATCCTGTAACATTGACACGACATTTGGTTCAACTCTAGATAATAAAGAATCCAAAAACGTAGGTTGTAACATATCGATCCAGAATTCCAAAGCACGAAGACCAATTGAAGTTGTATCTTTTGCTTCCATCGGATTTCGCAAAGACCACATCACAGGCTTCATTTGTAACTCAAGATACGGGAAAATCGTTGACGGTCTCGCCGGAACAACGAGACAAAGCTCAACAATCAAATCTCGATGAATATGATTATTAGGTGCATGATATAGAGCCATCAATCCCTTAAATAATGGTTCGATAAATGGACAAAATTCTCTGTACAATAATTCAAATTGCGCATTGTGCTTCCCTCCATTAATCGCCTTGAAGAACACACGTAATAATTGAAGATAAGCATGAGGATCCTCTGCTTTAGATGCGAATTTAAGTGACTTTCTAACAATCGTGGCAACATGTAATCGAAGTACAGGTTCATTCGATCCAAATAAATTGACACTTGCGAACATAATACGGAATAATCTCAGAAGAGCAGACGCCTTTTTTCCTTTTTGAGTATGTTCACAAACGGAAAATGAAGGTACGTCCAACAATTCCAAATTATCCACTAAAAAGTTTAGCAAGATATCAGCAAAGTATTTAGACATAGTCGGATTTGCCAGAAAATGTTGTGGTATGATAGTAGCTTGTGAATTTTCAACAATATGTTCAAACAATTCCTTCATTCTTAATCCGAAAATATCCTGAAAGCACATGACATCCAATACCGTAAAAACATGTCCGAATTGCTCAAATATATCCCTTTCCTCTTGTGCCGTTGCACATACCACATTGTTAAATCGTTGGTTCTCATGATCATCACTTGAATCAGATTTTATACTATTCTTGCCCTTGTCAATACCATATTTTCCATCATCACCCATGTCTTTTCCTTCATCGCTATCTAAATCCCCAGGTCCACCATTCGCTTTCTCCAGTCTCGAATAAAGTCTGAAACAATGTTGCCCTGCTGGCAGCAACTGTGAAATCAATTCACATTCCTTCTCAACAAGACCCTTTTGAATACTTGAGCTAGGTTGTCCCTCTGGCCCTAACTTCTGATCATAAACATTTGGTGCAACAGGCTGCTGTCCATTCGCTCCGGGAGCAGATCGTGCCAACGTCGCTTCTGCCGTTCGAATATTCATTGCGGACCAGATGACAGTTTTCAATCCAGGTGTCAACGTTCGAAGTAATTGTTTGAATTCGATAATCTCCTTCAGTGGATCACCGAAAGGCATATCACTCAATCGTTTCCCAGAAGATACAGGATCAGGAGCTTCCCTCAACTCTTCCACCATTTTAAGCAATCTTGGAACTTGTTCTCCTAATGTCACGTATTTGGTAACCATTGCTTCTAGAATACGAATAAGTAATGCACGTGCCTCCTCACTCTTTGCAGGTTCTTGTGAATTAATTTTCAATATTCCTTCAATTAAATTCATCAACAACCTAACAGAACTTGTTTGTAAAACATAACTAAACTTAGGGTCATGAATATTTGTTGAGAACATATAAATAATTTTGTGAAGTTGTGCGATGGAAAGATTGACACGAACGCAATGAACAAGTTCGATAAGGAATGAATAAGCCAAAGGCCTTAAATTATCTCTTGCAGACCGACCAGTACCGACAAGAACTCGTTCGTCAAGTAACAAGTCAATCTGATCAAAGAAACCTTGTCTAAACGAACTGCTGAGTATAAGACGAGTAGCAACAAGCAATTCTTTCCGAATTGCGACACAATCACCAGGACAAGCTTGTAACAATTTGACGACACTACGCGGAATAGAATTATGATCAATTTTGACATGTTCCGGACTTTGTTTTAGTAAATAAGCTAGGAAAGAAACTGTCTTAACCTGAGACGCTATAAAATCTTTATAAACTTCTTGAATGGCTGGATGTAATGACGTTCTTGGCACTTCACATTCAATAGCACCGACCATAAGCGGACAAAGTTGAGCCATGTAAGGATCCTTGTATTTTAAATGTAATTGAAATAATACAAACATGACAAGTAAAGGACATTCTTTAACAACTTTAAAAGATTGTGTTGATAAAGGAATATATCTTATATGATTTTGCGCAATGAACGGACTTTTCGGTGATAATAAAGTGTCAATTGTATTTCGAAAAGATTCATACAGTCTTCTAACAAAATCTAAGAAAGGTTGAACTTGAGTTGAAAGATCTGTACGATAACTTTTGTATAAATCAAATATGATACGAATAGCAGTAACAGCATTATCTTCATTATCGTTTCTTAAAATGTCGATAGCTAATGAAAAAATAAGTAGTAAATGTTGGCGAAGATGATCATTTGTTGGTAATCTACTTAGGATTTCTAAAATAATTGCACGCGTTTTATGAACAGGATTGTCAAATTGTTGAGGACCTGTAGTAGAACATAGAATAGTCTGAAATGCAGGTAGATAATTAGACAGAAAATTTGAATATTCCTGTGAGTGAACAAGTTCAATTGAATCTCTTACTTCCGCAGCAAGACATCTTCGCGCTTCATGTGTGATAGATGGGTCGACTAGTTGACTGCAATGACGTTTGAACCCATCAGCTGTTAGCATGATGAATTAAAAGGCAGGCAGGCAGGTAGGCAGATGGAAAAAGGAAGAGATTAGGGGGTGGAAAAAGGGTATTTTTGAAGGAGCTGACTGGATGTTATAGCTAATGTACAAATGTCAGTTAGATGAAAGAAAAACAACCAGAGTAAAGTTGAAGAAAGAGCAAAGGGGCTGAAAAGTTGATCGATTTTTACAGAGATTGTGCGAGTACATTGATGTCTACGACAGACTTGAGATTTGCGACGGTTGAATTCGAAACGGTTGAATTAGAAACGCTAATCGTAATACGCGCCGCTCTGAACAGACTCCGTCGAACAGAAGAGCGAAGTGGAAGGAGAGCGTTGAACTACAAAATTAATCCAGTTCCAATTAAAATTGGAATCAAAAAAAAAATCAAAAAAAATCAAAAAAAAGATCAAAATAATTATTTTCGAAAATTACTTTTTAATTAATTATTTTAATATTTTAATATTTTTTTAAACCCCAAAATCGATCGCCATTGCCTCACAACGTAAAGAAAGGAGAATCAATTACAGTGTAAGTATTAAATAAACAACGTACATGTTTACAGTGTAATAGCTTCGTGTTTCAAAACGATTGAAGAGTAGTGCAATGGGATAAGCCAGAACATCAGAAAATGTCCGGGGTTCAAGTACTTACGCGACCAGCAGCGTGACACGCCGAGAGGTAGAAATCCAGAAAGGAAGTTAAGTCCAGCGAAGTGGGGAAGAAAAGAGAATTATGTGTTTTTCACTTGTTCGGGATGAATATTTGAGGAACATTCATTATTAAGTAAGTAAGGATGTCGTCCTTTCTTTCACTCTCATCCTCATCATCGACGACGTCAACAATTTAAAGTTTATAGGCCAAACGTTTATAGGTGAGACAAACCTTCGCAGGATTTTAAAAAATATTTAGAAATGTCGAAATTTCGTCGACCAACACTCCCTTCAACCACTGCCACCTCTGCCACCGGTATCACTGCTACTATATCCCCCGCATCAATTCGGCAGCGCCCTTCTCCATTCGTGCTCGCACTTACGATCTTCGCTTTACTATTAACCATCTTGTTCATTCAATCGAACTTGTTCAGGTCGTGCCCATTGCCTGAACTACGCTACCAAACGAACGCGCACCGCACGCTCACCGCAACGGCCAATCTATCCACCACAAACGAAACGGATAGTGCCAATATAATAGAAACCCTTGAAAAATGGAAAGATCCCGTATATGCAAAATCAAAACTTTCATCAGGAAGGCCTAATTGCTCCATGTCCATTACCCTAAATTCACACTCTGGATATGAAGCTTTTGCAATTTCAATTAGTTCTGGTGTTATATCAATACCTACTGAATCTAAAGCACCTTTCTTCTTAAGATAAATACTATCCTCCCCACTACCACATCCTAGGCTTATTACACGCTTACCATTTAAATCTGGCAAAAGTG
>JAULBU010064224.1:0-11201 GCA_032358235.1 Odonthalia washingtoniensis
TAGTGGAAGGTCAACATTAACAAAACCTAACGTTTCACCAGCTAAATCAACAGAAAATGACTAGGTAGAATGTCAAAACCGTTGCCAAGGTCCACTGTGACAATTGAAATTGTCCCCTATGATACCAAACCACCTCGAAATGTTATGTCACCGGGATGTACTGCTATGTAAAATAGAATAAACAAGATGTGTAGAGATGTAGTGACCATGAAAGAAATTCTACAACACCAAAGTCACAATTTAACATATGATACCGTCAATGAAGTAACGAGGGAGAGTAGATGTCAACAAACACGGGCCAGAAAAGTTAAGATTGACAGGACGGAGGGAGAAGGAAAGAAACTAGTGAATGTGGACATTTTATACGATAAGAAGACTCCGCTGAAGTCGGCACTAATCCCAGACGCTCACCGTGCCCATCTTTTCTGCATTTACGATCAAAAAGTTGAATTGAAAGATATTGCTTTAGCGTGGGCTGCTTACATTCAAGCAGAACGTATGGAACTTCTCAGAGATCGAACAGAATCGTTGAAGTGTTTACATGCAAGAGAGACTGTGGAATGAAGCTGTGTACTTGCGTACTTATACAGAAAAAGCAGCAATTGGATAGTGATGGGTACTGCATTCTGCAGAATATGTATGATCCCTTGGAAATGGATGAGACAATGAGAAAGATGTATATAGAAGCGTTTCAGCAAAATCATGACTTTCATTCACAGACAATTGGTGAACGGTTTAATGAAATCCAAAAATTGATTCGAGGTGGGAAGGCGCTGAAAGATGAAAGCAATAGAGATCATTGGAGTCCAATTATCAACACTGTTATTTTTGGAAATCAAGAAAATGACATAAACAATGGTATTGGACGTTACTCTAGTAAAAGAAGTCTACATAACATTTAAATGAAAGTTCATCGTGATTATGTATGGATAGCTAAACGACGTGCTGCACTGGACTTATGGATTGTATTGTAATGCGCCTTGTTGAATTTAGATAACAATTGTAAATGGACAAAAAATATTCCAAACGGTGGGGACCGCTTTCAGCTCACTGGTAAGGATTTTCTACCACAACATTGTCACTATGTCTCCGATGTCAGAAAAAGTGGCCCCTACGGTTTTTTCACAATTACAACTGCTAATGAAGTAGTTTCATTATGGATAGCTCCTGGTTCCCATCATCATGCCCATTTCAGCAAGGAGGAAAAGGACAGGATTGAAAGTTGTTCGGGAATGCATGAAATTCAAATCGCCACTGTCCGTTTCCATTGGTGATGGTTACGTTAAACATGCAGAGCATGATGAAATGGAACAGGAGCACTGAGGAATCATATGTATATTATCCCGGACGGTAGCAATTTGAAAGATGCTATTTCATACGCATATGGATGTTGTTTTCGGGAGGAAATGTCAACGGATATCTTTTCACATATAGTATAGCTCAATCAGTCCTTCAAGTTGTCGTCATAGCGACCGAGAACCCGATGAAATTGATAACTGCGGAGACGATGGACAACAAAATATGGATGATTGGGAAATGGCAGATGTTGAAATGCCACCGTTGGGTTGACAATTGCCCCTTGATCGAATTTATCTTTATTTACCTCGCATGTCTAAGTTTATTTTTACTTATATTCTAAACTAAATTGTAATTTTGTTCCCAAAAATGGTTCTAGTTAAATGTTTATATGTTCCTGTCATTTTTGCAATTTTATATATTTACTTAATACGGGCTTTCATCTTACTCACACAAAATTGCGACTAACTAAAATTGTAAAAATTTTTCCTCCATATGGAGGGCAAAACTTTGCACAAAATTAAGTAAATGATTTTTTACAGCAAAAAATCAGTTATTTAAGTTTTGACAGGAAAATTTTAACATTTTTTAAATTGGAACATGATTATATTTCTTTTCACTATTTACAGTAGCAGAATCGACAACTGGTACTGGCAGTAAAAAGCAAGAAATATTGGTGAATACGTTGGTCCCTATTAACAAATTATTCTACCAATATTCAAATTAATGGAAGAATGTTATATCGACTGCTATTGCCCTGGATACAACATTCTACTACAATGGTAACGAAAATATTCGTCTTTGATACAACCGATTTCACATACTAGTGAAAAGATCGGGCTGAATACAAACGAAATGCCACGCATAATTCCGATGTCATGATCTTTTCATATTCAATTTACTAACTTCTATTCTATTATTTATGTTTATTAATGTTCTTTCTATTTTTCTGCAGATCATTATCGTATATTCGTTCTCAGTGAAAAATTTAGATGTATATATATCGTAAAACATGATATATTAATATATACTTCAATAACTTATTGGATGCGTTTCTTAGTCGTTGCTTATGGTGGTTCTAATTCTTCTTTTACTACATAGTTTGTACTTCCTTTCAGTTTTCCTCGTTCCTTATAATTTGTCATAGTTCCATCTCTATCACGTTTTTTATTATTACAATTTTTTTATTATTCTCCTTTTCTCATATTTTTATCAAATTGTTCAATTTATTATTTCTTATCATATGATATCACAAATGAAAAAAATAATAATATCCTGTATACCATAATTGGTATGCATGTATTGCAATGTATATTTCTATCATTCCATTTATCATTCCCATATGCCATCATATCATTACTACATATAACAGATATATACATCAGAAATCGCAATAAACATCCACCTTCACATTCATGAAATGAAAGTAAAATGGATGAACCATTGACGATTGCATACGGTATATGAATGAATTAATGTAATGTACATACACTCAAACATTCAGCACATGAATGTGAAAGTCAATGTGACTTACATTACAAACTACATTTTGCGCAGTATTATATGAAGTATTCATTCAACGTCTCATACACAATGTGTAATTACGAGTCTAGATTAGATAGACAAAAATATCCGGTGTGTGAACGGAATTTTCAATGATACATTGGTGTAATTTTTCAAACCATGTATGTTGACCCCAACAATTTCTTCCATATATTCTGCGCCGTACGTAATTATTTTTTTATGCATCATACATTAAAACATACAGTATATGTATGCCACAGTTAGTACCCCATACATTTTATCTTCAAATTATGTAGATGTTTCCTTCAATTACAATCCGTAACCATAGAAACACTGTAATTTTATGTATGGAACCTACACGGACTCCCAAAATTCGCATGGTCTAGTAGATGTGATATCTTCACCAAAACTACGCCTCTTGAATGTAGGCATTCAGTTCCGGAAACACAGACGAGAAGCACAAAAAATGGACTAATGGTGCAGCTTTTTTTACTGAGAATGGTATATCACGGGAGGATGTGACGATTTTCATGTACCTTATGCTCTTTTCTGCTGTAGTAGCAGTTTGCATATACCTTATTTCGATGTAGAAAAAAAGGTGTCAGTTTTCTCCTCAAGAAGGAATTGAATGATGTTGAGAATATGGAAGTTTTCACAACTAATGAAGAAATGGACTAAAATGTTGCTGTGATAAACAAGGTTGGTACGATATAGGCACATGTATCGAAGATTATCCCTGATGAATTCTGTTCTAAGAAACGTCTTTTCAAGGACAGATTCTTCCAGAAACTGCGACATATGTGTCTTATTTCTGCATGTAACTTGAAAGAAGCAAGAGAGGTCTATCGGAAAGAGGAGAACATTAGTGATATAAAATTTAAGATATTACAGAGAAATTTGGAAAATGTGAAGCGTATGGCGAACTCGCAAACAGGGTAAATGAGACAGTAATATATGAACATTTTACGGAGGAATTATGACAATGAGTTTAACGTTAAAGCTGCAAGAGGAAGTATGAAAACGGTGAAGGATGATAACGAAAGCTTTACTAGTATCCCGTCTATTATTTTAATTAATTCAGTTACAGTGCATTCTTGGTACTGTTCCAGAATGAAGTAAGTACTTCTGTTGCGAATGAGTTCCTTCTTTATGTCTCGAAAAAAGAAGATGTGAATGTTGTGGATGGTACGATAATCGCTGTTTCTCGGTTTGATGCTTAAATTATTACTGTTGTGGAAATACGGATTAATGAGGTAAGACGTGGAGAGGGAAGGCAGAAAGATTTTAATATTTCTTACGCCTCACTTCTTAAGGTGATCACTGAACAAATAATTGATTTTATTGCAAATTATGTGGGTGAATGGTATTTGGAAGTGTTGAAAATACCTAAATTTGTTGAAGGCGATGTGAAAGAGGAAGAGACCGTAATGGCTCGGGAAGCTACCATTTTTGTAACACACCCACATCCCGGACGAGATTTCATTGCGGTCAGAGCGGGCTGGTCCCAGCAATATATTGGGGATGAATTCATCAATATTTATTACTGCTCTTCAGCAAAGATATTGAACAACTGCACGAAACTATAAAAAATTTGGAACGACATATATTCAAGGGGAAGACGACGAGTTTATTAGTCCTGGTATGAATTGGTAGGTAATGGATTTTTTGTTATAAAATTGTGTGAACAATCAGTGCTACGGGTGAATAAATGTACTTTTTCTTAACTTTTAGGTAAAATTTGTTAGCTTTACTATTTGTAATTGATGTAGTTATCGAGTAGAAACGGTGAACATAGAAACGATGTCATCAATACATGCGATGATGATATGATGAAATACACAAAAAGGTAATAATATGAACTATGTATACTAATTAAACGTGAATTTATTTGCATCGACGCCTAAATGGGGCGTACCTATAAAGATGGCTGCATTTGTGAACCTGTGAAAGACTATTTTTCCTCCTAAATGCAACAAAAAACCCGTTCCTGCAGCAATTGACATTATTTCTTTCTATTTACATTACATTATAGGCGCCAAAATATCGATTTTGTGTTGCATCTTCGTTTTAGGCAAATATGGCGTCACCAACGTACTCTGTTTTTTTTCGATTATCTACATCCATTTCTTCACCCTCATGCAGTTATCTAAGATCATTTATACACTTCATTACGCACCAAGAAGCCGGAATTTCCCACACGCTGTGCTGGTTACATTCTTATCTACAAACTTATGTCATATTTCTACTGTCAATTTCTCAAAATATGCTCTGATAACTGCCATGATCAATCTCCATGCGTCTTTGTTGAACTTTCCTTGAATCTCATTATGGCAGCTGAGGCAAGTACAACATAGATACCATGGTTTTAATATTTACACATACATCATGTTTGTGTAAATAATGGAAACGTAGTAATAGATAATACCTCCATCAAACTACACTAAGATACACATAAATGCACCATTTCCAGCACTAGGTTGTTTTATTGATGATTGTAAGACGTCAAAACCTAATATTGAACACTCAACAACTAATAGATGTTTTGAATCTATACAGTGAATTCTAAATATCCATGTTGTAGACCAGTTGACTATTGTATAATTTGTAAGCTTCACAATGTCGTTTTTTTCATGCGCCACTGACAGAAACTGATGAATGAAAATCATAAATGTTTGAAAAACGTTAAAAACTTGTGGTACATCCCATGAATTCACCTTTTTTCTGACATTGATTTCATAAAGATCATTTAGAAATGTCTTCGCTGCGGAAATAATTGTGTAGGTGCTTTTTATGTCGGCAGTAACGTTTAAACTTTTCCTTTCGTATATTTCAACTAGTACAGGTAGCGCTATTTCCAGAAAACATAAATAAACATCTGAACCAATTAAACGTACATGTTTTGAAAGAAGCATGCCTTAATTTGCTGTTAAAAATGCACCTATGCAAGGATCGATCAAAAGACCTCCCACAAGACAGAAGTTTTCGATAACGTCCATCATCCATGCTGCTTACTTCTGTTCTAGACGTACTATTGGTTGTTTATCAGAACTTGTGGAACTTGTAGCTGTAAGAAGATCTAACCGCTCATTTAGAGGAAGACATGGGACGTTTGTCGAAACATTGAAATTTCCACGATGAAACTATTGCATACGAGAAGGATGGTTAAAATTAACCATTTATTGGGCATCATTAAAATCCTTACCATTTTTCTAGAAGTGAACGGATATTTCATTAACACAAAGACGACTAAGCCGTTTTCTGGAGTATTTTTATTATAAACTACACAGCCTTGTTTTAGTTCAGTACATTTTTATCCACCGTAAGTACTAGCTGTTTCAACGTCACATCCTCCTCCTCATACTTAGGATATTTAACTGGTCTAAAAACCTTCCACCGCTCTGGTCAGGCTAACCCATTTCGTTGAATACATCTAAGAGAAAAATAAATGACGGTATGAACCATAAATAAGCCAATGAGAAGCGCATTAAACCAAACGGCTCATGTCAGTCTCTGTACAGCCATTACAAGATAAATTTGGAACGTTGAGCCCACTCCAAGTGTTCGGTGGTGGGTCCACCAAAATAATTTGAACTTCTTGATTCAAATCTTCGCCTATGAAGGAATCTGCATGCATTTAAAGATATCTAAAGCGGAAGTCGAAGCGTTCAAAATCTTGTTGCAGTTCTTCCTTCTGAATATAAACTGCATACTCGGATTTAGGCGTCGTTTGTGTTGATGTGGCTGGTGCAGTAGTATCAAATACATCTTCCCTACTGATAAAATATATTTTAGACGCAGTATTCGTAAACAACAGAATGTTGATCTCCCATGATTGGATTAGTTGTGGTTGAAGTTGACTTGGGGTAGGTGACGACTGAGTTCTATATATTTGTCCATGTATTAGCTCTGAATCCGTTCTGTCCATTTCAGTATCCATAGGGTACCCAGTACTTCTGAACTCGCTGAAAGTTTCTTTGAGAAAAAACTTAGTATTGAAAACTCTCTTGCATTCTTCACCATATATTTGTAGAGGCTGGATAACCTCCAACATTACCATCGACTGTAATTAAATCAACTACTGATATTGTCTACAATGCGATGACTGGTTTCGAAATTTCCAAAATAGTAGCTGCCCCGTCTGTCAATTCTGGGAATATCTGCAGTAGAGTTTTCCCTGTCGATGATATAGTCAGTTACGTCATCAGAACGAAATAATACTGGTCTCCGGCATAATACTGTATTGAATTTACTATTTTCGGTAACATGTTCGACATAAATGTAGCTACCAGCTAATAAGCACAATACACACTGTTCTATAGACTAATTCATAATTGGTAAACATCTCAAAGTTCTGTAGTTGATTCATTAAATGAATGAAATTTTGTTCATTGCGAGATTGGAGCATATCCGTGACATCGTTTCTCAAGTATCCCAGAAGGACCATGTACATAGTCGTAGAAGAGGTACGGTACGAGCATTTCTGAAAGGAAAGCGTGGTTATACTGTTTTTATATTACGGTCTAAGCATTTTTGACTGCTTGATATTCTGCACCGAAGTACGCACCTCGAATTTATTCCGTCTTCATTGGACATTTCTTCCCATGAATAGTCGAACTCAGAATGGAGATAGATTGGAGGTATTCCATACCTTCTTGGAGCATTAGTAAGGATACGTTAAACCTGTTCCGTCCAAAATAGTTTCGTGATTTTTAGTGTTAGTTCCACATATCATTTTAATGTACAAATAAACCGAGAAAAATTATGTATTCACCATTTTCCCATGCGTTTGATAAGGAACATCTGAAAAGTTCGTTGATATTCAACACTGTAGACCTAAACAGCAAAGGCCAAGTTAATAATCTGTCCTATTTGTTCCGTCTTGAACTGTCGAACGAATTGGTTACTATATTTTCTGAAGTCATCATCGCTCAAAACACTTTTATTAATATTTCGACGCACCTTCTTCACCTTTCCTGTACTAATATCGATTATGATCCTAATCGCTTCATGGAAGCTGTCGGACTTATGAAACTCCGTCGCGAGCCAATTACAAACCTTGAATAGTTCAAGGTCATTGTCCGATCCGCGCTGATATAATCATCCGTACTAAAGAAATGAAAGCTCTCGTATATCAACTTTTGTGCTCACTAGGTTGATCGCCTTTCTAAGTCCTTTGATGCTCTTGTTTATCAGGTACTTGAAGATTAAAATTTTATAAAGTGAATGATGGAAGTTTCAAAAAACTTCCGAAGAAACACATCAACAAAAAAGTACTACAATAAGTAAATGAACTGAATCTGAAGAACTTGATGATGGAATTGGACTCCGTCCGCTATGAGACACTGAAATCACGCTTGTCAACACAGTGGAAATCACTCTACTGTAATTAATACATGACTTACTTGTATTTCGTCCTATTATGTTTTTCTTGCTTTCATATGTTTAACATTCCTATGCATTAAATTAATTTTCCATGATTATAATTACATTTTCAAATGTTCAATGGTCAAAATATATTCATATCTATAGCCATATTTAGGTTTTTGGAAGTACATAATTTTTTATATGCGCATCGTACGAATATACATAATTCAAGTATATATATATACTTACTTCATCATGATGTATATCATATTCATGATGAAGTATGTACTCAATATGATAAAGATTACGAGGTATATTATCCTGAATATAGTAATATATGTATATAGTGTACATGTACGTAACTAAAGTATATATATATATATATATATACATATAAATACATATATTATACTATACGAATAATATATCCCAATTGTATTTCGTATGTTACTATATTTCATTTTATGATGACATATTTCATAAATTAATATGAAATCATATGATATGCAGCACCATACTACATAAGCTTTGATGGTACATATATTAGATACTGCTTATTATATTATCATCACTATGACATTATGTATTGTATGAAATAATCCATGTCGTGCCTAACACATAGTACATATATTCAAAGCTAGTACTATGCGGAGTTTCCACAATAGTCACAACAAAAATTCCTACTGTAAATAAAATTTGCAACTCGGAACTAAAAAAATTCCAAAAATTAATAATGTTTGCGAAAAAATTCAAAAATTGAAAACCCAACGTTTGGGATTTATTTTGTTTCCAGTCGAAAATTTCTGTTTATAGTAAAAACGTTTTTCTTCTGTTACTTGTTCCGAATCCTACAGTACATTAGGATTACGGCTTTGCTGATTTATTGTTGGCAGTACTCCGAAATCAAAGTAAACGTACCATCAAGAAATGTTTGCTACTTCAGAGACCATTTTCGATTCTTTCCTTTCAAACGTTTCGAACGTTATTTCAAGGAATAAAACCAATAAAATCACATTCCATACTCATTTTCGTCCTTCTCCGCCTGTTGAGTAACATTGTTGATACTGTTTATACAGTAAATGATTGCTGAACAGACTTTAAAAACTCAATACACAGTAGAATCCATTCCACAAAATTTGTACTAGGTTTCACATTTATATACGTTGAATGACACAATCCCTGTACTAATGTGTATTTTGATCCTGACAGTCTCACATATAAAACCGATGAGGATACCGCTACCACTTCAAACATTTTTAACATTCTTCAATCCTTACAGTTACGTTAACATTCTACGTCACAGAATCCATCAATCTGTACTTTTTATTGTTCAGACGCAAGGTGTCGAAATCATTCCATATCTAGGAAAGTATGAAACGACATAAGCGTTCTTGTATGCACTTTATATCACGTAATGTAACATATCTAGAGCAACACCATTCCATAAACAATCACATTCCAATCAATATCCTGTAAATCCATGCTCCATACTCTCTCCATATCTCACATCTGCACCAAGCCTACTCGGCGTCACTGATCACACAGATGTACTACATCGTTCACTGCTACCAAATTATATAAAACATCTGCCAGAATTAACTCTTGACGGGGCTTCGATATGTAAATGTTTACTCCTACCAAGTCACGAACAAGAGAGCGATGCAGCAAGTAAGAAATCTGATAAAGTTATATCGTTCATCGAAGACATTACTGTGTAGCATGGCTCTATATTTTTCATTGATCCTTGAGTATTGTTTCGACATGAGCGTCTTGCGTGACCAGATTTCAACTCTCAAGTTGTGCCAAAAACTTGCCAATAAAAGCTCGATCACAACTTTAAAGGAGAATGGTATCAAAAACACGAAGGTGCATTTCTGCACCCAACAAAAACAGGACAATCCTACATTTTTGTAAAGAATGTTTTGCAGGTCATCTGCAATGAAATTTCATTGGCATCAGATACTGATGTTACTTTTCATCCATCAAAATTATCTAATAACAAGATTTCACACGTTGTGGACAGCATAGACCCACAATATTCAGACAGTCCCATTTTGCGTATAAGACCATCCGAGTACTTTCTTTGTAACAATGTAATGTATCCTTTACCTTGAAAAAGTTTCATTCCCAGAAAGTCAACTGTTTAGCCCATGTCATTCGCTGGAAGTAGTTCCAATAGCCTGGTTTTAATGGACGTTAGCGTAATGTCGTCTTTTTTTTATGACTAATAAGTCATGAACATAGGAAAGGACAATTACTACTTCCGCAAGAAATACACATGGTGCAGATTGCATTGCCTGAAGTCCAATTTCCTTCAGATCGTTGGCTAGAAAATCGTACCAAATGCGAGGTGCCTCCCGTAGCCCATAATACAGACTCTTTCGAAGAAGACATACTTTTCCAGTTTCAATTCCATCCAAAATCATTGGGACAGACATATATACCTCTCTGTCCAGCTTGCTTTGCAAGAACGCGTTACTGTAGTCGATTTGATGGATCTTTCATTGATTTTGAGATGCTATCGCAAGCATAAGGCGAACAACAGTATATTAAACAACAGGAGAAAAAGTATGCAGAATCGGGGCATCATGCTGATTTTCACAGATCACAAGTCGTGCTTTAAAGAGATATACTTTTCCTTCTGCTGTACGCTTCTTTCTTAAGACCCACTTGCAATTCATGGTTTTAGCATCATTCGGTTTGTCCACGATTTCACATGTTCCTGTTTTCTTAAAAGAGGCCAGCTCTGATTGGATTGTACTGTTCCAATTATCCGCCTCGTCAGATTCCATTGACATACGGAGCAAATGCATATCTTTATCATGTACTCCCCTCCTCGCTACGTTGGTTTCATACCGTTCTGGTGCAAATCGGTCTCATACAGGGTAACGACGTTCATGAATATTACTTCCATTTGAGTCATTACCATGTTCAGTACCATTTTCATTAACATTTTCAGTACCATTTTCATTAACATGTCCAGTACCATATTCAGTACCATATTCAGTACCATGAGA
>JAULBU010064235.1:0-11200 GCA_032358235.1 Odonthalia washingtoniensis
ACAGACTCCAGTCGGCTCTTCCCCTGGTTATGGCCTCATTAGCTTATCGGAGGAAATCAAATCCATTTCGATCCCCAATGGCAGCGTCCAAGATCAAAGACAACCCGTAACGGATATTGAAGCATCGCAAGCACCTTCGTCAATGGAAAACGATGTTTTTGCTTCTTCTTTCAACTTACTCCCACTGACACTGTACAAAAAAAAGTAGAAGCACGTCTTGCATTCATCGTGACACTAAATCCGGAGGGAACTAAATCGGAACCAAGAACCATCGCCCGGACTTGCGTCACCGTGCCGTTTAAATTTAAATCACATCCTCCGTGCATGGTGCCACTATCGCCCAGCACCGGGAGTATACCTCTGATTTCCTACTGACGGCGATGCTTAACATGAATGCCCTGGGTACTGACTGTTGATCGGCCCCAGTGCACTAGAGGATCCTCCGGTCAACAAATGAACCTATAAACATTTTGAATTGGACGCCATCATCCGCCTCGAAACTTCCATCAAATTTAATCAATGGGTGATGAAGTGCAATGCACTCCCAGAAAGGAAGGAAAGAAAACGGCACTAAAGGTGTTCGGAGTCCTCGTTCCATGGTAGCTCGTGTGGGTAGGGCACTAAACCAATATAGGGGAGGTAGGATGATGCTGAGTAAGTAGGTAGCTGTCTTCCAGGTGTTTGTAAGATGCTGGTGTAGTTTTGTGATGACATGAGTCAGATGGATGGGAGATGCGCGCCGAAACGGTTGGTTGATGATCCAATGTCTACTCCGTGACGAGGGAGGTGGTTGGACTGGTTACCCGTGATGACGCGGGTAACGGTAGCCGGTTCTTGTACACGCTTTCAAATCTGGAGAATTAACTAGCTCTGGCAGAGCGGTTGTTCTTCCAGAACCGAAAGAGCTTTTTCGTCGCGATGGATGAAGGTTAGGGGGTAGATGAAGTATGAGAAACGCTTGTCTTCATTATAGTTGAAGAGAGGCACACGAAAAAACCTCTTAAGTAGGCTCCACCTGCTGTCGAGTGGCAGGGGAGCGAATGTGTACAAGGTAGCGGAGCAGGAGCCACCGGTGCAGTGTAATGGGCAACAATGTCCTAAATTCACATGGCGATTGTGAAAATTCACCAAAAACTGTGGTCTCACACAAAAGAAAAAAGATTACAAAAGTCACTAAAAAATTCACGTGTCCAAAAACGAATTGCACCACAGGCGACTTCTACCGCAAGGAAGACCCAGTCTCAGATCGACTCCTCCATTAACGTCCATTTGGCCTCAATGATGGAAAAGATCCAAGACTTATCCAGCGACCTCGCGATACTGCAGGATGCAAAACAGAACTCATTCCGCGACCTCGCTGATAGTCACAATGAAACTAGCTCCCTGCGCGCTACGATTTTATTTTTCACCAAGACTCTACTAACTAATTCGGAATTTACAACCAACATGGTTGACACCCTCTGCAAGACCATCTCTCACAAACCCGTGGCCTTGACAAAGACCGTGGGCTTCATCAGAGAGGTTGCACCTACCGAATTACGGAATCATAAACACAAGTCTATTGAACCGACACTACACACAGATCCAAGAACCCATACTCAACTTCGGCATCCGTACACTGCCGATACATGGACAATGCTGACCACATGACCTCATAACCCTCGACTGCCTACGCCGTCCTACGGAGCTCATGAATTGCCTGGTAACCACTATCCGTTAATTCCGGCTTCACAACCGCCAAACTCCTAAGACTAACCCGAACCTGCCAGGAGCTCAACATATCGAACGTGGACGTAATCCGACCGGTAATAACAACATTCGCAATCGAGCTCGGCTTCCGCAACTATCGGTTTTTATTACGCTCGCCTCTATACGGAAATCAAGTGGCACAAAGCATGTACACAAATACTAGTCATATGGAAAGCCAGCCCAAGAGCCATCACTTCGATGGCACGGAACAAATCCGCATCGTGGAATTTCTTCAAAGTTTCCGTTCAGCTTGCGATTCAACCGGTGTACACGGGGGAGCTACCATGTGACCAATCCCGTATTTCTTTCGCGGCTCCGACCGGGACAAGCACCAGCTATGTCTGGAAACAGGAGCACATGGCCCATTCGATTGGTCATCACTGTTAGAGAGCTAATCCTTAGTCATAGATTACCTACTACGTACATATGCCTCAGACGAAATCCTCACCGCTGCCGAATTGGATGTTACTACATACCGCCAAGAACACAACGACACAACAAGCGTCTTTGCGACCACTTTGGAACGCAAGATTTTCGATACGGTAATGTCTTTCCGCCCAATAGAGTGATTTACATCTCCTTAGAAGTAATCCACATCCATTTGCACAACAGTATGCGTTCATTCCCAACCCACCACTCTAGTATACAGGCTGTCCTGAACACCGACGCCGGACCCAATCTGATTCATCTCAACCAGATTCAGCCCACCTGGCACCATTTAATCGAACAAGCACCAAATAGGAAATTAAAAACAGCAGGACTAACTCCCCTCCCATAGTTGGCGTTATTTTAATTTTAATCCACATGGGCGAGCATGCGTATGGTGCGGCGTTGTTGACAACCTCGCCATCCCCTCTACTCGGCACAGATTTTACTGATCGGTTTATTGTCTAGATCTAATGCGACAGACGAACCATCACACCCTACAACTCCACTCCGGTCCCAATACTTCAAGTCACATCGACACCGACCACGGAACCACTCCAACATCTACCAGGACTATTTACAACACTTCCGATACCGGCCTACAAATTCAATTTACACGCCAATTGGTGATTCAACATCACCATCAGGCGGATGTCCTTGCCCGTTCCAACTTTTGTGGCCTCGATTCCATCAGTTCTCTGCCTCGTTTGTGGACAAGACACTGATTTTTGCCGCTAACGGAATTGCTGAAATTGACCCAGACCGTTTTATATCACGATCTGCAATATTTCTTTCGCTCCGGACACGTCTAAAAACACACGAAGATCCCAAAGCGTCCAAACCCCTGGACGATCTCATCTACTCCATGGGCACCGAACATACCGTCGCGGAACACCCCTCATCACTCACCGAAACAGTACGTGACGTTTGCCTCACCAACGCATCCGCCTCTGACGATCCGAATCGTGCTATGTTCGACATGCAAACTGCTATACGGGATAGTGATGTACACTATTACTCCGTCGATTGGCAAACCAGTGTTCACAAGTTGGCAAATGCCTTCAACCGCATCGTATGGATCTTCCGCAGGCGCCAAAACCATTCCACCACATCTGGGATGGCCATCTTGACAAGTTTTCGTCTACTGAACATCGGATCAAACTGCGACCTGAAGCGATTCCTATTTTTCAAATCGTATCGCGCCAGCCGTGCACAAGGAGAAACTGAACAGAATGAGATAGCCTTCATTATGAATGCAGACGTTATCGAACCGGCTAATACGGAATGGGCATCGCCAGTATTATTTGCACCCAAGAAGGACTGATCCCTTCTTTTATGTATTGACTACAGACGCCCAAACTTCGTAGCGATTCGAGACTCCTACCCCATACCATACCCGCATGGACGAATGTATAGATTCCCTGGGGGATGCCAAGATCTTCAGCACTCTGGACTGTAACTCGGAATACTGGAAAGTCCCCGTTGCCGAATGGGATCGTGACAAGATGGCATTCGTCAGCCACCAGGGTTTTTAACGCTTTAAGCGAATGCCGTTCGGATTGAAAAATGCACCTGCACCTTTCAACACACTATCGATATCATTCTTTCATCCATTCGTTTGCAATCAGCTCTCGTCTATTTAGACGATATAATCATCTTCTCCACCGAGATTCGCATCCACCTTCGTCACGCCACGCAAAATTCTACAACTACTGTCTTACGCCAGCTTTTAAATCAACTTCAAGAAACTATTCTTTCTTCAATAATCCGTGGAATACCTTGTCCACATCAATCGTCTCGGCAAATTGAGCGTGGCCTCGAAAACCATCGAGGTCATAAAAGGGATGCAACATCCGACAAATGCCACATAATTATGGATCTTTTTCGGATTTTGTGATGTGTACCGCCGCTTCGTCCAAAATTTTGCTCGCCTGGTCTCCCCTTACGCACATGCTGAGAAAGGGAAAGCCCACGAAATTCCCCTCCGTAACCGATACGGAACAGGCTGCATTCGAAAACCTCAAAAGCAAGCTTCATACTCCACCTTTCTTAGATTCACAGCACCTGGTTGCGCCCTATACAGTGGACAAAGACGCATGCTATAACCAGATCGAATGCGTCCTCATGCAAGAACAATCGGAAGACAGATCCATTAAACACATTGGTTATCGGTCTTGAACCATCAACCATGCCGAACGGAATTACGACACAACACACCGTGAGTACCTCGCCACCGTTTGGGTCGTGCTTTTGCTGCGTCCTTATCTCGATGGAACTCATTTTACCATCCGTACGGATCATGATTCACTTCGTTGGATCATGAATCTCTCAACCGAAACCGGTAGTTTCCAGCGTTGGCACCTTCGGCTCATGGAATACGACTTTGAAGTCCAACACCGTCCCGGTTCTCGACATCAAGCCCCAGAAGCCCTCTCCCGTCTTTCCACAACCGGATTAGATACTCCCCCAATTGATGATGGTATCCCGGTTCTTCTATTTCCGGACGGTACAGTCATCGCAACCTTCAATGAAGTCTCTGACATCATCAGTCCTCTGCCAGAATGGCACATCCCGTCATCAGTTCATTCTCACGTCCTCTTAGCAGACTTACGGGACCTCCATTATCTAGTCTCGAAAGACTAGCCCATAAGAGCACAAACAACCGATGCGGAATGTCAACAATTCAACTCTCTAGCAGGAAATCCTGATTCGATATTCTATAAGAACCAATACAGATTCCTAGTGCGTCATTCAAAAGTTTATGGCACCGTGCAAAAGGTGGTGCCTCACTACATTGTGGACAGTTCCTGTACCTGTCCCACAATCCAATTTGGGCCGGTAATTCTGGCATCAACCGTATGTACGATACGTTACACGGCCACGTTTATTGGCGCATCATGCGTAACAACGTCTGACACACGGTTCAGGAATGTCAATCCTATGCACAGATGGGTGATTCTCCGCATTAGCATCAGCACAACCTCAAACTCTTTCAACAGAACTTACCATTTGAATTCGTGGCAATGGACATACTTGGACCATTTCTCAACACATATAACGGTAATCGGTTTGTGCTCGTCATAACCGACCGGTATAGCAAGCTCACAAAGACCGTCCCTCTGCCCAAACAAACTGATTTCGTAACGGCTGAGGCTCATTCTTAACAAATTGGACCTACAACTTTGGCATCCCTGATTTTCTACTTACCGATAACCGATCGAATTTCATTGCCAAGTTCCTCGCAACCGTCTGCTCCACGTTCGATATCCAACAACTGTTAAATGCTGCCTTCCACTCGAAGACAAATGGCCAACCGGAACGATACAATCCCACCATTGCGAACAGCTTACGGTATTATGAGACTGAACACCGAAAGGATTGGGAAAAGTACATCGAACCCCTTACCTATGGTTACAACAGATTCACCGATCAACTGGTCAAGGCCCTTTTCGTTATGCCTCTCGCACTACCCACCGAATCCAGTTTTTGTTTCGCTATCTTCTAATACCACTTCGGATACCCCGCTGTTCGCTACCGCGTCGACGAGCACAACAAAGCTACACATCCTAGAGGAACTTAAGGAAATGGTTACCGATACGGATACAAATATACGATTTGACCAGGCCAAATAAAAAAAGATCTTCGATAAAACCGTAAGGATTAAATCCGTTTTCAATCCTGGTTACAATGTATTCAACTTCCGATCCCCCGCTGAAATTCAACGTATTACCGATATAGATAATCAAAAATCAACAATTTCTTCCGCCCTTGGCACTGTCAACAAGCTTTTACTGAAATAGGTGGGTCCTTACCCAGTCATTCGTGTTACACCGACAAACCAGGTGATAAAAGACGGTGACGGTGAACTTAAGATCTCCATTGACCGCTACACGAAGGCACCACTTCCTGACTCTAAGTCACCCACCATCAAGAAAATTACCGGATTCGGATGGTCTTACCAGATCACTCTGTGACACCACCAATATTAATCGGGACGACACGTAACGGAAAACGACCCAGAAATTACTACACCTTTAATGGAATGAGTCTTGTCCAATTACTACAATGGGACCAAAATGACGTGCACTGCCCTCCTTTGAGATGGCACACTCCGCAGCGGTATCCCCTTATCGCAACTTGATGCGCGCTTGGTAACCAATTACTGGCAAGCCAGAAACCGAACGCGGACTACAAAAATCCGTTGCCGTAAACCGGGACTGTCGTCTACTAAGTAACACCTTTCACTGGTAACACCTTTACTGGCCACTCAATCTTACAGCTGAAGATAGCTGCATAACATACACAACACCGCACGGAAACTCAAACTCAAAAACAAAGTACCTTAATTTTTTTCTATTGTCGACGTTGACACATCGAGATATTCAAATTCGTGCGAAATGTGATGGAGGAAGAAGTGACGGCTGGCGTGATATAAGGATAGAGAAGAGGAAAGACGGTTGGTGTGAAGAAATGTGAATATGGGGTTGTTTGAGGATAGAGGAGAGAGAGATGGTTGATTTGATGACAATGTGAAGAGACGGGTGGATGAGACGGAAGAGACAGACGTTATGATGATGATGATATAAGAGATGAAGGAAGAAACGGACGAGGTGATGATGATATGAAGAGAAGTGGAAGAGACAGACGTTATGATGACGATGATATGAAGCGACGGTAGAAGAGAGGAATGATAAGATGATGGTATGATGAGAAGCTGATGACAAAAACATAAAAACCCTTATACCGTACATACAACAAGTCATACAGGTCATACTACTGCATAACCGACACAGTACCATCCATTACAGTATTATCATGCATAGATAGAATACATACAAGTGGAAAGACTCCCCGATACTGTAGATTATGACAAGTAATAACACGTGTGTGGTACAGTACGTCGGATTGATTAAAACTTTACACCCGAAAGGTGTACACGAACACGCATGCTCACTATCTACGAGTCCGCATTCATTTAAATAGAATCAATTTCGCTTTAGCCATCCAGCGATAAAAACTGGTGAATTCACAATACACCTGTTGATTTTCTCTCATCTCAAAAATCATTATGCATACGCCATTCAAAACGTGAACGATAAAAATAATAAAATACGGTAGACATTATACGACCTTTTTTGCATTTCATAAAATATCAATATTTCAACCGGATTTGTTAATATTAATCCAACCCGACCAACAAAACTCACGACTGCAGCGAGCTAATAACTCACCTGTGGAGAAAGGGACGACTTAACGGTTGCTTTGTTAGACTTCAACACACGGGAGTATTTCGGAGTTATTTAGCCATACCTCTCGGTACATATTCTGTAAAGATATTTAACATATCAGAAAGATAGACTGAATTTTGCACATCTGACCGACATACATTCGTTAATTGCATAACATATATATTTTGCTATTTTTCAGGATTCTATTGAGAACTACTTACATATTTCCTATTTTTTTTGCCCAATTTGTTGCCAGCATAACTTAGATATTGTTTTTCACGTAATAAACTTAGGATAGAGACGTGTTATATTAGGTATATTTTATTTCATTGATTTTCAGGTACAAATCGAAAAACACCTCGGCTTACTACTTCTCAAGGGCTACTATCCACACCGCCCACGGATTATGCCACAACCTAAAGACGCGGAAGACCAACTACATACAAATCAACTACTATCGTCCTCTGAGTTCAATACAACTTCACTAGAGCTGCGTACTAAATCGGCCAACAACTTCGCGGCACCGTCACGGAATATGTCAACCACATCTGCAACTCCTCAGCCCACAGCTTCGCCTCTAGCGACCAACAGATCACGGCTAGCGGACAAGCCCGCCACGTCTTTGCGAATACTTACGAACTCGGCAACACGACAACCACCTTTCTAGTGGGAATAGGCAACATTGGCACGCAGATCTGCCGTCTCTACAAGCAATTGCGCATTATCATTTTTGGTTTAATGTCTTGCTCGCTGTAACTCGACCATTACGTTTTTGGTCTCTCAAAGCTGCGCCCTTAAAGAGACTAAATCCCGTTTTATGTATTGTGTTCGTCGTTACTTGTCGAGCTCCTCAGCCATTGCGCATCCGGTTTTGGCCTCTTCTGCCTACTGAGTTAAACGTCCCACCAACGCATGTTCAGTGGCCAATTACGTTACGGTTCCTTCAAAATGCATCTCCAAATGGGTCACGTTCATCTTCACCTTTTCTAACTCTTTTACAGCCGAGTATCCTTGCTCCGCATGAACGGCCATATGCGCCAACAGGCGACGGGCCGCCCTTATCCGCCGGTAAACCCCACTAGAGTATGTTGAAATACTCCATCATGACGCAGTTTTTACCGTTACTCGGATCGCATGTCTTGCGTTCTTGGGTGACATGCGCATCAAATACTGCCAAAGAAATCCTTCTCCAGTCTTCTTGTGCTCTTATTTCTGATTCGACAATTTACAACGTAGAGGCACGGCCAACTCCTGCAGCAGTCACATCTTCTCCCCAAACAGGCTCTCGTTGAAATTCAGCCCATTGATTGGCTTCTTCCACGTCGGCATCCGATCGGTCAGAGTCATCATAATCCCTGATCACTTCGGTTTGTCTCGTCAACCGCTGTCTTCTCACATACTCATCAACTTCTGGTCAGTAATACGCCATCAGTACTTGTTGCACGTTCACACGACAAGTGACCCGTATAGCGGGAAACACACGCATACGATAACCCGTACACTTTCTGCTTCGGTATTCACACATCTCGTGCGCAGGCTCTCCCGCTACCGGTAACACAGCCCCCGTCTCGAAGTCGAAAGACAAATAGACGTCGGCTATTTCGTCTCTCTCCGAATATGGTCAAAGCCAAGAGCGTAAATTCGCATAAAAGCATACACCACCGCCGCCAAATCCCAACCGGAGTTGCAAAACATCGACTTGAGTCCCATCGACGTTAACACATCTACTAACCGATCCGACATTGACACTAAAATCCCGCATCTTCCTAACTATACGCGCGGATCACTGCTTCTGTTGTACTTTACTACGAATCGGCACGCGTATAAATAGCAAATTCCATGGAAAAGAGCTTGCTCGTAAAACGCCTCAGATTCGATGGCTTTCCGTATAACGGAATTACGGGCCGGAATCGTATACATCACCAACCATGATCTTAGACTTTGAATTAACCGTGACAGCTCTAAGGCTCTCCACCCTACTGAAACCGGCATGATCGTCTCATATCTTTTGAATTCCGGACGGATCGCGAACATGTCAGTCATGTGATACCCTAACAGGTTTCCATTTCCATGTCGCTGAACTCGGTATCTCATCTCGTGCGCACCATCCTCAACCCATCCGTCAGGGTCATATACAAAGTAGACCTGAATCAAAATATCTCCCTGAAGAACCTCACTCTACCATCGCTCACTGTCGCCGCTTTTGGATTATCACGAAACCATTTAAACCATTCCGCAACACGGAACTGATAATCATCGTCAAATGTTCACTGCGCATGAACGGAATTGAAAGGATGCACTGCTTCGTAACCACGAAGTAAAAACTCCTTATGATTCCATCGCCTCTGTCATGCTCCGACTGACCTTTAACGTCTCTCTTCACCATTCGTAACGTGCGCCCCATCCATTTTCGGCATCAAAGCGTATCTATTCACACCCAGCAGCCCTTGATCTTCACCCATGCTGCCGATGATTACATCATCGTTCTAACCACTTCGTGTTAAAACGACGGTAGAGAAGGAAGAAGGTATGACGGTAAGAAAGGACGAAGAGGATGACGGTTAGGAAGAAGAAGGGATGACGGTAAGAAAGGAAGAACATGATGACAGTGAATAAGGACCGCCAAAAAGGGAACGAGAAGAAGAGGATAAACCAATGGAAGCCACAACTGCAGCAGGATGATCGCAAGAAACGGGACGACGAGGGTTAGCATGAAGTATGCGCAAAAGAGCGCTTGGAGGGAAGAGAGAAAAGAGTATAGGAACAAAGAGTAAAGGGAGAAGGAACCTTAAAAGGAACGCAGCCGTATACTACATTAGTAACTGGACGTGTTAGTACAAATTGAATTGTACATGGCACTATACGTGTGGGCAATTTAATGTACCCACGGGGCGAGTAAGACAGTGTGATGAGATGTATACACCCCATTTAGTTCATTTAATCTTTACTTTAAATGAATGAAACTGACTACTGTATCCCACTACAGTATGTAGCATGGCTGTTGGTAGCTGGACCGACACGTATCTGAACGAGATCCAACCTGAGCGCCAGAGTTGTGTGCCAAGGTTGAGTATACATACTACATTGGAGGGGATGGAGAAATACAGAAATATACAGGTAGACATTTTTACGACACAACCGATTCTTTTGGAAAGTATCTCACAAACTTTTCACAAGAATAAACCCGGAAGAGGGAAACCAACTCCAAAAAACTTCCTGCTCACGAACAATACTCGGCGCGGAGAGAAAAAGTAGTATAGCCACTACTTGACGATTTTAACACAAGCAAGGTAGTTGGGAATTACTAGCGTATTTCCAGATCAATGTGGCTGTAAAGATACACGACAGTATTAGGACAGATAATCAACGAGAGAAACCATTTTCATAGAGTGACCAATCAAATTTCTGACTTTAGCGTGATCACCTCGATAACTGAATAACTCAGTACTCCGATTTATTTCTCTTTCTGTTTAACTACGTTGTTACGAATACTAACCATATTGATTAACTACCAATTAGCTTATTCGCCCTATATTATTCTTAACCATAAACTTAATATTAAAATTGAGTCACATTTGACAGATTCCATACATGAGTATCAATTGCGAAACCAAAAACGGCACTGGAACATCTAGCCACTTCCCATAGCCGTACCTCTGTGCAAGCAACTGCAGAAGATCGAAATTCTCGGATGGAAAGGTCGTATTTTGACGACGGTACCCGCCAGACCGTAATGGATCACCCTACGACACAACAAGAACCCCTAAGTTGGCTAAGTCCGTCTTCTAACCGACTGG
>JAULBU010064246.1:0-30610 GCA_032358235.1 Odonthalia washingtoniensis
TAAACGTCTCATTCTATTTTTATTTTTCGCCTTCACCGCATAAGTTACGAGTGTGAAGGCGATGGTGCCTTCTTATTCACCCTTGGTGTTCTTGACGGCGTAACTGTGGTCAATAGTTCCGATGCTGAATTCGATGGAGTTTCCTGTTCACCTTTGGTTTTCTTGAAGGCGTGACGGTAACCAAAAGCTCTGATGGTGAATTCGGTGGTGTCTTCGTCAGAATATCCAAACTTTTTATATCTTCATTTTCAACTTGCCGTGAAAATTATTATGTCACAATATCAATGTATTCAAGATCAACAGGAAGTACGGATTACCTTTCAACATCAGGAACTGCGATAGAAGTGAAAATGGTGAGCTGCTTCCACTTTCACCAAATCTCTTTCGTAAAAATACTTAAAGAATCTCTATTTACAAACTCCTTTTCTTTTGCAGAGAATTAACGAATTAATACAAGTTTGCGCACCATACATATAGAGTCTAATTCTCTTTTGGACGCAAAAGCCGCTTGGGGATAAGTATCTTCTTATTTTTTAAATCTATATAGCGGAATTTTGATAATGGAATTTTTTTTAAAGTAGCATATTATTCTCTGGTGGTCGTCCTACAAGAGCGCGTAACATACTTGCAGGCTTTTTGGCGGCCGAGTGTATTCATAATAGGTTCTCTTCCAGGATACCATAATACTAATATTAACACCACACCCTATTAAGTAATCAGCTAATACAGATTTAATTTTAGTTTGCCCAGATCTGAAATCGTCACCACAGATAAGACCTCCACATTTTCTGCTAATTCCAAAGCTCCTTTGACAAACGAGTTCTGTGATGATCCATCACATAAGCACATCCATCCATGACAGAAGCGATACAATATAAAGTAGATGGTGAAATTTCATCATGCGAATCCTTTAAATATTTGATTGAATTATCAGCTGTATCATTCACACCATCAGTTTCAATTAAATATCGTTCGGAGTTCGCAGTCCACACAACTACTGCGTATTCAACTTTTTCTTTTTCTTTAAAATCAGGTTCCAATACACCAGCTCTGTCAACGGCATCAGCCAAATTAATGCTTGATGTATCCAAACAACCTACGACAATCTCATGTGGAGAAATCATCAGGATTATATTTTTTAAAGGCACAAAAACATCTCTTCCTAATTTATTGACACCAACACGCTAGGTAGATGCCTGTGTGAGAGAACCGTTATAATTTGGAGAATATTTCCCATTTGTCTTTTCCTATGTGATGGAATTACAATGTGCTTTTAATGCTGCAGTGACAGTCGTACCATTTTTATCACCCCATCCAACTTGATTTGATGTTGATGAAGTTGAGATGGTAATGCCGGCATGAAAGGAGAGACAAACGCCATGGTGAGAAAGTTGGAAATAACGCGAGAGGGTAGTGCTTGAGAGTAATGACAAAAGAAGCAGGATACTGCTAAATAGCAGCGGTGGTAAAGGAGATCAAACAGAGTGCAATACAGCAGAAGGTATTTGAAGTTCGTATACGGATTAGCTTTACTGTTTTTTCGAATCGGAATTTTTCGAAAATTTCTGCAACATTATGAGTATGAGGCGAGATGGGCTTGTTTGTACTGCTGTGACGAACGAAGAAAAAATGCAAGACATTTCCTCCATATAGAGGCCGAAAAATTGCAGAAAATTAAATGATTAATTTTTTGTTGCAAAGAAATAAATATTTAATTTTCTGCAAAAGATTTTCCTCTAATTCCAGGAAATTTAATAATTGATTTTTGTTGCAAAAAAACAATTATTTAATTTCTGCCAAAATTGCGAACTTCATATAAAGGGAATTTTTTTAAGTCATTGTATCTGGGTCAGACCTGTCATGTTTATGACCCGTTATTGGCTGAATAACTGTCGCTAGAAACACGGGGCTACAGAATTTGTCGTCATCGACTCAATTCATCGTGCTCCAGTTCTTTCCCTTGTTTTCACATTCCGCAACCTCTTCCATTTTCGATGGTTGTCACTCGTATCTGTCATTGTTATTGCAGCACATGGGTCAACAAATTCATCAGCCTCCAATAATACACCTAATTTTTCTAGTGGCACGTCTGTTGAGAAATATCTACAACAACTTGTAGAGTTATCGTGAAGAAAATTTACTGATGTTGCTGATAGTGATGATGAGGATAATGAAAATGAGGATGGTGATGACCAAAATGATCATCGGAGACCATCATGGTCTCCAATGGTCATTCTGGTGATCATTACCAACGATTCAGCACACTAATCTGTTTTACTATTCCTTATTCATCCATATATCATAGGTATTAGTGTGCTGTATTTTTCAGAGGGTATCTTATTTGAATGGGATTACATGTATAATGAAGATGAGAGGAAAGGAGCAGTAATTATGAAGAAGAACACGATAATTATGATGACGATGATACATACAATTGTGATTATGATAAATATAGCCTTGGTGCTTCCGTGAGAGGTCCAGCAGAGGATTGATGATGATGATAATGGTGATGATAATGGTGATGGTGAAGATAATAAGTTGACCAAGAGAATCTAAGGAATGTTTACGAATAAATGAAGGGGGGAGATAATGATGAGGGGGAGGAAGAAAAAAGAAGTTATCAGATGATATATAGAGAACTTCCCCAAACCGGTGTAGAGGAAGTAGTATGTCGACTGCATGTTCCGTTGAGAAAGTATGGCAGAAACGCAAACCTGGAATTTCTATAGTCAATTCCTTGGTACCTTGAAAGTTTCAAGAAATTAGCTGAATAACTAATGAAATTGTTTTACATAACATGTATGTGTTGTGAAACAATAATGCAGCTATCTATGTTTCATAAAAAGGACAATGAGCAATGTTTGGGGAATATACTGAACGGGCAATTCTTGCCAATTAAAATTGGACTATTCGAACCTGAAAGGAAGTATATTAGTCTAGTTGAGAAAGTCGAAGAAGTGAAAAAGAAAGAATTCACGGTATCTCATTCTTGTTTGAATGCATACGTAAAATGATTGACGTGTAAATATTTTGTATGCCGTAGAGAAAACCATTGGAGACAAATAGTAACAGATGTCATACGAGGTCATGGCCAAGGTAGCAGAAGTGAATAGCGGGTGAGGAGAGGTAAAGAACAGAGACGCGGAAGAAAGTAGTCTGTATCATTATAGAAGCTGAAGGGCTCATAGCCAGTCTGGACATTGAAAGCGGACATGAAGGAAGAGTGGTATTACTTTTTTTTGGACGATGTTAGACGAGAACCATGGGAATTTGACATGTAAACCGTGTATATAAACGTGTGGAAGGGCGTGTTTCATTCTAAGTATCAGTCTGGGAAACTCGTTTTCAATATTGTTGGATTAGAACAACATTATCTTCACGAGCTGCTTCTGTGGGACCATTAAAGGAATGTTTTTATCCTGTACTGTGTGGTCTGCTCGGCATATTTCCCACAGTCTGAATCTTTTATGATCGCAACCGTCATCAGGCCTGTGATATGATCCACGAGCTACGACACTGCAACACAGCGAGATTTTGTAGCCGGAACATACTTCATATCCTTTGTATTTACGGCAGCTCCAAGGAAGGTCTGGACGTGGGATACACCGTGGTGAACGAGTTTCTGGAGGACCAGGAACACATTTATGAAATATTGTTTTACATTCCAACTCCATATCTTCCTGCTAATTTCGAATGGACATGTCATGGAAAGATTGAGATTTTAATTCTCATGTAAATGTGAATGGCTCCCTTTCACCTCTTCAATAGTTCTCTCCGACAAATAGCGGCTTTTCAAACAAACACTGTGTAAATGGTGAAAGATGTAGTAATATACTAAATTACACGTGGTCAAAGTATGAAATTCAATACTGTACAAAGACGTAAGTATCCAAAATAACCCTGAATAAAAATTAAAAAATCAGGTAAATGTAAGAATAGCCACTCATAATGCAAATCGGTACTTTATTGGCCAAACGGGCGACTCCATTCGCAATTTTCAGATGTTATGACTGGTCAAATGAAATGGCACGGAACTGTATGTCCATACGTCACCGACGCTTCTTCCGATAACTCTGTTGGGTAAGACGCCTTTTCTCCGTCACATTTAGGCCAATATCGTACAAACGGACCCGATATTCAGAGAAAAACTCATTGTCAGCTGCACGTAGGGGATTTTTCCTGGTGTTGAAATTTGTGAGAGCAACGCACAGTTGGAAAATAGGGTCATAATTAGATTCTGACCATTTCCATTTGTGCGACATTACCGCCTACAGTCCACATAGCCTGCCAAAAAACTTTTTCACATTTATTCGGTCGGAGGACACCCTTGAATTAAAACGTCCTTCTGTAATTTTCAATGCGTGATTAGGCGTCTTTTTAATAGGATGAATCTGTCAGATAAATTATTGGACATTCTGATACCCTTTGTCTACTAGAATGGCCCTCAGTTTACTGTACTCAGAACTTGAATCACAGTAGTCTTCTTCTGTATTATCACCATCTTCTTTTTCCACTGCAGATAAATAGAACTGTCTCGCACGTTGAAATATCTCAACATCAGACACTGAACCAGGGTACTGATTGGTAGAATTAATTTCTAATCCATTTGGAAACACAGAAACCTCTACCTTTCAACCATAAAGTTTATGTTTTCCACTGAAGTAATTTTTACCCTCCTGCATACTACCATGGTCTATAGGACTGCTGAAACGTCACATCTGTAGCACACCTCACGTATGGAAAATTTGGAAACGTCCGTTTTTTCTCTTGTACCTTTACATTGTGTATCTACGTTCTATATCTTCTACTAACCCTCCGTACAGTAGAGGAGACACTTTTTCAATAACTTTCACGATATGGCGCTCAAACTTCGGACCTTTCAAATTAAAAAATCGTGCTAAGAAATCCCATTGGCCATCATTGTTTAGTACTGTAAGCATCATAAAAGAAGAAACCTTAGAAGAAATTGCAGACTTTCTACCGCGACCCACATTGTAGAATGCATTGACATGTTTATTAATATCATTCCATAGTAATGAGAGCTGATCTGGCGTTTGGTTCGTCATACTCAATATAGAGGAAGACCCTCCGTTTGTAAAAAAATGTATCGAATACAGGGCAAATTGAGTCGTTTTCTTCATCAGAGCTGATATTACTATCATTTTCGACGTATAGGTCATATTCAGATTGGCTAGTAGCTGCGTCGTCTGTGAGAAGTCGTAGGGCGTCGTTAACATCGGATGTATTCATTAGATTCATTTTGCTTTCTCAAAGGTTGAAAAATGGTATAAATGATGCTACAGTTCTTACCCTACTCTTTGAAATAGATAAGATCGATTTATATACTAAAAGGGATCATCTTTGCGAATTTATGTACCTTTATAGAAAGGCGGATCAATTATGCGTATAGAGCGAGGCATAAAAAAACTTTCCGTGTGAATTTTCATGTCTCCTACTTTCTAGAAAAATGTGTGACACTTTCATAAAAATAATGTAATTGAACAATCACTAATATGTACAGTAATGTGTACCTCCGCATTAAAATTTTATTGGCTCTTTCGATGATTCCTCAATAACTGTAAGAAAGGACTGAAGTAGGCATTCGTGATGTACAGTAATTGCATCGCTGGTGGCTTTCCCGCATTCCTCTCTGATATTTTTGTATTGCTGGTGGTCATACACGCACTACTGTAATCACTGTCTTCATAAAATTAGATTAAAAAGCGGTGACAGAAATGACCAAAATTGGGGCCCACATTATTTTTTATGGTTAATTTTAGCAACTGCACATAACTACAAGACACTGAATGTCGAGCGTTCCTAAAATTACCAGTTTTTGACAATATGGTTTCCCAGGGAAAAACTACGGTGTTTGAATGTCCATTCTACGAATGGCCCAATACGGCCGTTCATATCGATAAAATAAACTTGTGGTTTCCTGGCACATTCGTACACTTTTACTGCTTGGAAGTAGGCATTTGATTCCGAAAACACAGACGATTCTCTTCAGCCAAGTATGTTTTAATCACTACAGGCTGTTGGAAGCCTTGATCGTAGTGACCAATAAAGGACTTATTACCAATTGTTTCGAGAATTTATTTTAATACTGATTGCTCGTTGAATTCCAGCTTTAGTCCAGTAAATATGGACGATCTATTGAGATAGTCAAGTTGACGCCAGTTTTTTTCAGCTAATGTTTTCGACTCTTTATCACCGTCATCGTATGAAACCTGATGACGGACATCATTAGTCGAATGCATGGTACCAAGATGGTATTTATCATCGATAGGCCAATATATTTCTATGAAATAACCAGTTTTAACCTATAGAGGAGGATTCTAACTACTGTAGGCATCATAATTTGATATGGCATCATCGTTCGAGATTGCATCATCATTTGATATGGAGTTTTCAGGGTTTGAGAACGCATTATTGTCGTCAGTTGGAATTTTTGGGACGGTATTGAAATATTTAGTTGTATCAGGTAGAGTGGAATTTTTGTCACCATTTATATTACTGAAGAGGGGATCGTCATTAGTTGAGACGGCATTGTCATCGTCATTTATTGTAGAGTCGGAGTTATTTTCTGTTTGATAAAGGGAATCTGCTATATCAGCATCCAATTTATCGATAGACTTCATTATGCGGGATGTGATATCATAATCAGTTATTCCTATTCTTATGTCTTCAAAAGCAGTAGACATTTTATGTCCGTTTAAACCAGGTATTAAAACCATACCAGCATATATATCAACCTATGTACTACAAGAGATGATAGCCATTTATCACGTTTCGCGTGGCTATTCTGTACAGATAAATGGACAAGGTCACCAGGTTTAAGTACAGCATCTATTTTAGCTTTTGATCTCATGATGAGATTCAGTTTCCTTTTCGCAAGGAGCGTGTCTCTTGCATTTACCTGGTCTGTCGAGACTGCTACAGTAGTTGAATTTCCTATCAAGGGCTTTATGTAGCCGTTTGATATTTCGAATGACGGCATTATGTCAGAACCATATAACTTGGTCGAGATACTGACAGAACATAGAGCAAGATTAACCTTATTGGCACAAGGTGAAGCATGTGTCAATCGTATGAGGATTGAGCGAATGTCACCATGCTGATTGCACGGTATTCTTGTGGTGCTTCTGTGATGGTACTGGACTGAAAGTAGATCCAGGGCATTTCAGTTATTCAAGAAACTCACGTTTCGTGGAGGCTTGATCACCTTGGACAGCTACTGGAGTCCAGAATTGGGCAAACTATGTCGTTTCGAATGCTACTGTTGCCGAGAAAACAGTAAGATCGGGTACCGTATATACACATGACAAGCGAGAGTAGCAGTCCATACAGTGAAACAGTCTCATTTGACCCGGTTAAATTGTCGATCATGACCACGTCAATTATCAATCTATTTAATGAGCGCAATGCGACCTTCCTGGATAGTGGAGGTGTAAAAGATGCAATACAGCCAGTGAATCATCGTATTATTTCACCAAGATATCGTTGCACATCGTTGGTACATATTTTATCAGGTTGTAAAAAGGTCCGAATGTCCGAATACGTGGAATGTTCACACGTATGACGATGGAATTTATCTATGATGCCCTTTGTCTTCTTTCATGGTGACATCGCGTCTTCATTTATGACAATGGCAGAAGAATGAACACTTAAAACTGAAGAAGGTGATACTGCATATTTAAATTTACAAAATTCCATCAACGAATGAAGTCCGTCGTCTCTCATTGTGATGGAGTTGCGGAAGCCATTTACTGGTGGTATTAATGTTTTTCTACCAGATCAGTGAAGAACGTCACTGGCACGTGTGACCTTCCGACCTACGACCCACTTAGAGGACCCTTTAACGACTAAATGTCGGATCAGGACAGTGTTGTTGTTATCAGATAGTTCAGCAAAATTTATTCTGCCAAGTATTTGTCTTCTGCCATTAAAATGTGTGCCAGTACGAAATCGCCACCACTTATAGGACGGTAGTGATGATGGTTTGGGATCTAGCTGTATCAGTGACGATCGGTCTGCATGACGAAGAAGGGGCAACTCTGTCATGCCGATGGCACTGAATGGTGCACCATTGTCAACCAGACGACCGGATCAGATGAACTATTTACTGGATGCTATATTGGCCACCATTGTGGCTGTAAAGCTAAAAACATTTGCATTTTTAGAATTATTACCAGAATTATTGGAGTTATAACAATTGTTGTTACTATTGCCAGTTGCTACCGAGTTTGAGCTAAGATCGTTGTTTGATGAGGTGTGTGTATGTTGAGGAGAGATGGTGCGGAGGCCATCTTTTATTGCGCCATTATTCACGTGGTCTGAAGCCCAGTGCCTGTGATTACCACACACGGCGAATTTTGTTCGTATTTTGTAGACTTGAGAATAATCCCGTGACACTTGATAGTTGCAGCCACGAGCTTTACTACTTCGAGTGGTCCGGTTTGGCCGACCTCTCGTACCATTTAGAAGATCAAACCGGATTGAAAACTTTTCTGTATTAGCAATGTATGTCTCATATGAGTTAGACATTGACCAGAGTTGTTTTCACATTGTCCGAGGACAGATGCCACCTTCTCATAAGTTACCTGAGTAACTACGGAGTCATCAGTGTCACTGGAAGTGATGACAGATGCGCCTGATAAGAGGATCGAGATCCTTTGAGCTTCATCAATATTGGATTCCAAAAGTAGCATCATAGCTAGAATTGATTGGTGAAGAGCAAGAGCTTTGCCATGGGCGTGATATTTAGCCACTTGTGCTGCGAACTTTGCTTCGTAATTCATATTCGATTCGTTGGAATTACGCTTTATACTAAAAAGGTCATTAAAGTAGTAGTAGACAGAATTTACAACACTTAGCGGGTCTCACAGATGAACTGCTGAGACATTAGCAGCCAAGCCATCGCTGGATCCAATAGCAACGTCACTAATTCTAGAGCAGAGATCGTAGGTACGACCGAATAACTGCGACATTAAGCAGATACCTGAGGATCAGGGTGCAGCATGCGTTACTGAATTATGAATTGTCTCTGAGTCTGAATTGTTTCAGGTAATATCTTCCTCAATGTCCTGCTTCGTGGGCTACGGTCTGAATTTTCCGTGATAGTCGTTGTGATCCGTGCAATACAGAAGTCCGTGAATGATGCAGTGGCAATTCTCGTCATAGAGGAGACCGAACATGGGATGATGGGCGATATTCCCAAAGTGGAGACAGAACAAGCATTTCCAGTCCGATTGCCTTACAGTGAGAATGTCTGTCACTTTTGTGGCAAGAAAGTCCACATCAAAATTATCTGCTTTAAGAACCCTAAAAGTGCCAGTATCAAGGATGAAAAGACAGGGGAGGTTCTTCGTCAAGTGACCCACGGTCTCTCGTCACTTTCATCGTTCAACTTGCGGGGACCGTGTCGCACAGTGGTTCATCAACTCTAGGACATCCGCACTTATGTGAAATGATGCTTCGTTATTCAGTGATCTCAAGAAGAAGACGTTCGACTGCACTGTATCAATCGGAGATGGTTCTTCTCTATTCATGAAAGGAGAGGGAATTTTTCATGCTACCACTGTGGTTGATGGAAGAAAACAGAACGTAGTTTTGAAATACGTCCCGTTCGTACCAGAGCTCTCATGCAATCTCATTTCAGTTGGTTGCTGCCAAGCGAATAATCTCAGGGTCATATTCGAATCTCAGAAGAATTATTTTGGAGTGTTCATCGCTGAGCACGTACCATCTGGGCAGACGATGTTCACTGGGGTTGAGAACAAAAACAACGGTCTGTTCGAGGCTATTCCGAGCACAACGGAATCTTCCAAAAAGACGGCAATGAAATTTTGCACAGCAGAAAGTCTTCTCTGGCACGCACGTCTAGGACACGCAAGTAAATCCACTATGACGAAAACGATTCCGATAGTAAATGGCACGGACATCAAGAAATGCAATCTCAACAGTGCATGCGACACATATGAGTTGAGCTAGTCGAAGCGCCATCATCGACCATTGATGTCGGAAGAATCAAAGAACTTGGATGAGATACTGGATCTGCTTCACTGTGACCAGCAAAGACTAATAAAATACCCTAGCATGAGTGGTGTGCTCTACGTTCTGCCTCTATTTGACGACGAAAGTGGGCTTTCCATTCATTTTTTGTTGAATTCACAGCATGAATCGACGACGGATCTCAGAGAAACGATAGCACAGATGGAGAAAAGTACTGCCCGCTCAGTTAAAAGACTAAGAGGAGACAATTTCGGCAATCTACTAAGCAAGCACTTCCAACGCTGATTGCGCAAAAAAAAGGATTCACGCATGAGACGTCACCGTCATACTCACCTGAATCTAATTGGAAGGCCGAGCGCGTTCAACATACGATTAGGACGACGACAAGATGTCTCCCGGATATGATCAAGGACGTCCCAAACTACAAGAAGCTCTGAGATGAAGCCGTACTGACCGTCAACTATCTACGTAACCGGATGTTTAGTTCCTCTGGAAACAAAAACGGAATGACGCCCTACCATGATTTCACTGCGAAAAAACCTGACCTCTCCAGTTTACGCACGTTCAGAGCAACCGCGTATCTTCTTGTACCCAATGTCAAAAGGAATGGAAAGCTGGCCTGTAGGGCGATAAAAGTGACAGCTGTTGGTTACAGTCCCGTAAACCTCTACCGCATACTTGCACCACATGGAAACTCCCGAAAAGTTGTCATGTCGAAGGATGTACGGTTATACGAGTCGGGTAAAATGATTTTCAAGAAACGCCGTGTCGGAGAAGGACGCCATAAAACTTCTGACAACGGAAACTACACGGCAGAAGACACAGAAGCTGATTCAGTTGTGGCCTGAGCTAATGTGATCACGCTAGGTGACGGGGTTAACTCCGACGATGAAATGCACAATAGTGGCGGGCCAGATGACGAACATGGTGAGGTAGAAGATTCAAATCTAGATCCGGACTCCTTTACGTACTACCCTTACGTCCGTAGATCGACATGTGTATCAAATCCACCGAAGCATTTTGACGCGATGCTAGTCACGCAGTGTCTGATGGGAAGGGCAGATGTCACGATGTCCCTCTCAGAAGCCTTGGCAGAAAATGGTGCAATGTTTGGGAATATAAATGTACTGTATGGTCTCATCAGAACATTTTCCAAAGTCTGAATCTATTATGATCGCAACCGTCATCAGGCCTGTGATATGATCCACGAGCTACGACACTGAAAACAGCAAGCTTTGGTAGTCGGAACATACTCCATATCCTTTGTATTTACGGCAGCTCCACGAACGGCCTGGAGGTGGGATACACGGTGGTGAACGAGGTCCTGCAGGAGTGGAAATACATTAATGAGATATTGTTTTACATTCCAACTCCATATCGTCTTACTAGTTTCGAATGGACATGTACTGGAAAGACTGAGATTTAATTCTCATGTAAATATGAATGGCTCCCTTTCAGATCTTCAATGTAGGCATTCATGTCGTATAGTAATTTCACTGCTGGTGGCTTTCCTGCATTCCTCTCTGGTATTTTTGTACTTCTGGTGGTCCTACAAGCACTGATGTAATCACTGTCTTCATAAAATTGGATTTAAAGGTGGTGATAGCAATGAATAAAACTGGGCCCACATTTTTCTTATAATTAATTGTCACAACTTCACGTAACTATAAAACACTGAATGCAGTGCGTTCATCAAAATTACCAGTTTTTGACATTATGGATGCCCAGTGAAAAATACGATGTTTGAATATCCATTCTTCGAATGGCCCAAAGCGGCTGTTAATATCGATAAAATAAACGAATCGTTCCCTGGCACATTCGTACACTTTTACTGCTTGGAAGTAGGTATTCGATTCCCAAAACACAGACCATTATCTTCATCCTTGTATGTTTCAATCACTACAGTCTGTTGGAAGCCTTGATCGTAGTGAGTACTGATTGCTCGTTGAATCCCAGCTTTGGTCCAGTAAATATGGACGATCTATTGAGACAGTCAAGTTGACGCCAGTTTTCTTCTCCTAATTTTATTGACTCTTTATCACCGTCATCGTATGAAACCTGATGACGGACATCATTAGTCGAATGTATGGTACCTAGATAGTATTTAACATCGATAGGCCAATATATTTCTACGAGATAACCCTTTTTAACCTCTTAAGCAGGATTCTCACTACTGTAGCCATCATAATGTGATATGGCATCATTGTTCGAGATGGAATCATCATTTGAGATGGAGTTTTCAGGGTTTGAGAACGCATTATTGTCGTCAGTTGGAATTTTTGGGACGGTATTGAAATATTTAGTTGTATCAGGTAGAGTGGAATTTTTGTTACCATTTATATTACTGAAGAGGGCATCGTCATTAGTTGAGACAGCGTTGTCATTGTCATTTATTGTAGACTCGGAGTCATTTTCTGTTTGATAAAGGGAATCTGCTATATCAGCATCCAATTTATCGATAGATTTCATTATGCGGGATGCGATATTATAATCAGTTATTCCTATTCTTATGTCTTCAAAAGTAGTGAACATTTTATGTCCGTTTAAACCAGGTATTAAAACCATACCAGCATATATATCAACCTATGTACTACAAGAGGTGATAGCCATTTACCACGTTTCGCGTAGCAATTATGTATAGATGCATGGACAAGGTCACCAGGTTTAAGTACAGCATCTATTTTAGCTTTTGATCTCATGATGAAATTCAGTTTCCTTTTCGCAAGGAGCGTGTCTCTTGCATTTACTTGGTCTGTCGAGACTGCTACAGGAGTTGAATTTCCTATCAAGGGCTTTATGTAGCCGTTTGATATTTCAAATGACGACATTATGTCAGAACCATATAAGTTGGTCGAGATACTGACAGAACATAGAGCAAGACTAAACTTATTGGCACAAGGTGGAGCATGTGTCAATCGTATGAGGATTGAGCGAATGACACTATGCTTTGATTGCACGGTATTCTTGTGGTGCTTCTGTGATGGTATTTGACGAAAAGTAGTTCCAGGGAATTTAAGTTATTCAAGAAGCTCACGTTTCGTGGAGGCTTGATCACCTTGGACAGCTACTGGAGTTCAGAATTGGGCAATCCATTTCGTTTCGAATGCTACTATTGCTTAGAAAAAAGTAGGATCGGGTACCGTATATACACATGACAAGCGAGAGTAGCTGTCCATACAGTGAAACAGTCTCATTTGACCCAGTAAATTGTCGATCATGACCACGTCAATTACCAATCTATTTAATGAGCTCAGTGCGACCTTCCTGGATAGTGGAGGTGTAGAAGATGCAATACAGCCAGTGCATAATCGTATTATTTCACCGAGATATTGTTGCACATCGTTGGTTCCCATTTTATTACGTTGTAAAAAGGTCAGAATGTCCGAATAAGTGGAATGTTCACACGTATGACGATGGACTTTACCGATGATGCGCTTTGTGCCCATATGGATCTGTCGTACACGGCACTACACCAAACGACATACTTCAGTTAGATTCCATCGAAGTTGGATTTGATTCGGAGTTTGAAACGGATGGAAACAAACACATAATGATACACTGTGACGACCATCAGGGGTATGCATGGTCTTCCGAGTTCACGAACAAATCAAGTGAAAGACCTGCACTTGCAAATATCGATTGCTCTGCTGCATTTACATTGCGAAATGGACTGATGTCTGATGCCCCCTACTCATTTTACGAATGAAACAGTACGACTAGTCATGAAAGGGCTGAAGGTACCACATAATTTTACTCTCCGATACTGTCCCTGAAGTAATGGTGCAATCGAGGGGCTTGGAAAATAATTAATCAAAATATTCAGATCGGTTCTTACTGAACATCAAATGCGTCCTTACGAATGACACGACTTAATACCGGTCGTATAAACTGTCTTAAATAACTCATCATCACCACAACGTGGAAATGTATCACCACCTACAGCTTTAAAACGTTTATATGCTACAGTAACAATTTTAACATTTTTAGGCGGACTGCCGAATCGGTTTCAATTACATTGAGTGATTTACAGAAGGAACGGCTGTTTCATATATTAACAGTCGTGAGCCGAACAGGACGACTCAATTTGGATATACAGCCTAAGTTACAATAAAACTGGAGTCGCGGAAGGGAATATGCATCAGGTGGAAAGCTACAAAATGTTCCAGAAGGTGATTTCGTTCTTTTCGCTCGGTATGAGTTTTACTCTGGCGAAAAACTCACTCTTAGTTCGAGAGGACACCGGAGAATTATGAAATCTCTCAATGCCTACGTGACAGACGTAGTCATCGGTGGGATACCAAGCTGAAGAACTTTGAAATAGATAAGTAGAGGACATCCGCGCTACAAGGCTCAAATTCTACTACGATTGGTCTATTCATACAAAGGAAATAATGTCACATGTGCTATATAGCAAAACTAAAAGGCCCGTCGCCCGTCTTACGGAACTAGTCGATGGCGACGGTGATATTGAAGTAAGAGTTTGCTCGAACCATTACCGATGACCAAAGACACACTCGAATCACTCCCACGTATTAGTGAAGAAGTTATGGAAATGATGGAATGACTTCTTGAACGTAAGCGTAGATCCCACGATCTTGCGAACATTGCTCATCAGCTCCTACGGAGTTCAAGAGGGGGAGTGTATTATGTTATGGTAGGTTTCGTGTTACAAATCCGGTTCTCCGTCCAGATTATTTATGGGAGGATACATTTTTATGTTCACCGATTGATCTACATTTGCATTTATTTGGAAATGAAAAATTATGTGTCCGAATTCTACCCGAAATTATTATATACTATATTCCGTGTTCGACAGTGGGCTCAATCAAGTTTATTTCATCTCCTGTTCGACAGGGAATATAACTAAGTACAACTAAGACTGGAATAGTTGGCACGGAAATAGTAGTATTTAAGATGGCCCCTGATCATAATAAATTGATACTCTGATATCCTAACCCAAACACACACAAATTATTGCTTTGATTTACTGCATTACCAGGAAAAATATCGGCTTTATGCTTACGTATCCAACATGTGAGCGTAAATTTTTAGTAATTAGTAGCGACATCACATCCGGTGATCAAGTTTGCTGGAAAAAGTAGACATATATACAATTTTTTCTCCTCTCTTGTCTACTCCAAAATAGAAACCAGTACATTCTTAATGTACTGTTACTGTGTGGTATTTTTTATGATCCAAATTTGGATTTATCCTCAATATCGATTCGTCGAAAAATTTAACTTAAGCGATTGAACAAGCAATCTGCTTCAATTTCCGTTCAGATTTGTTCAAGACACTGAGAAACTGCTGATGAATCAAAATCGGATTGAAAAAATCTTCAGGTAGATAAAAAAAAGTAATATATAAATAAAATCCAGCGTCAAGGTCTTCAACAGAGTTGGAATTCAGAAGCAGTTGATTCCACAACTTTTATTCTCCCTTGTAGATTGTCCATCTATCTTCGAAGCACCTTGATAGCGGTGAATAAAATACTTCTTGACGACTGTATTTTTTGGGAGATGCGATAAATGTGCTACTCAGTTCTGAAAACACTGATCAGCTAAAAATTGAATTCAGCACGATGAGCTTTTACCATTCAAAGAAATGAATAAATTTCATGTATGACGGAATACTTCTGTGTTTCGGCTGATGGATACCTACTTTCAAGAAGTGAATGTGTACGGATGGCCCAGGGAACCATTCCTTATTTTCACCGATATGAACGCTGGAATTGAGGCAGTCACAGGCTGGTCATTGCAATGTCGTAGAATTCTCGAAGTACATTCATATTGCCCGAAATTCAGATATGTTATGAATGCTCGGCATTCAGTGTATGTAATTACGTGCAAGTAAGAAATTTAATCGTGAAATATTCTAAGAGCTGCGATTTAGGACATTCCCGTCAAACTATTTTAAAATCTTTCTTAAAAATATGTAACAGCAGTGCCTGTATGACTACCACATATAGAAAAAATGAAACCTAAACACTGGAAAGTATCCAACAATGCAAATGTGTACGTAATGAATTCCTACATAGAATATCTGAAAGAGTGCCATTCTCAGTCCCGTGAGAGTTCAAACACCGTGGCCGTTACATGTCCGTTATGTAAATTGGAATCCGTGGAGGATTGAAGAATGATCATAACAGCGACATATTTTTGAAATATTCCAATAATTTGTTGACAAACGTATATGGTATATGAATTTGTACCAGGTTCCCAGTATGACAGGTGGCCAAAATTGAATCATCATAAAACCATGTAACCTGGGAGGTGACAGGGGTTCAATCAGAATAATATTCTTGCCATCTGTCGAGGGTGAAAGAAGTCCATTTATAGGGAATGTTGTGCAACTATTCTTCTTGAATATACTTCCTTCTTCCTTTACTCCTTCATTTCTCTTCATTTATGTTTATGACGATATTCCTCACCAATCGTGGGAAGATTAGAAATGGTTTGTCGTTTCGTGGGGGTTGGGATGCAATAGATGAAATCCTGATACTCATTGGTCGGCAATATATTATATATCTTCTAATATTCTGGGTGGTTGTATTGTCAGAATTCTTTCCTCCTTTTACTTCTCCCCATATTTTTCCCCGATTTATTTTTTTGTCAACATTCCTCACCATTTGTAGAAAGCTAGGAAATGTTTTATCATCTGGTGGCGATCAGGATGTAATAAATGACATTCTGAAACTCATTGGGAGCAAAAATATTATATATATTTTCATATTTGGGGTGATTGTGTTGTGACATTTTTTTTACAGTCAGTGTGTAGGTGGTAGTGTGCCAATATGAATCATAGGTAATGGTGATAGAATGGTGTTTTTACTAATATGTAAACTTTTAACTTAATTCTAGTACCATATTTATTTTTCATAGAATGAAAGAATTATTTTTAAAGTAAACAACTGTCTATACTTTCAGGAACAATTATTAGAGAGACGCTGTAATATTGGAAAATTTTTGTAATTACGCATTGTAGTTTTAGTGATAAGTTTTAATGTAGCGTATACAATGAGAGATAACTTGAAGATAAAATGACGGGAATAAATGAAAATACCAGTAGTAATTGTCTTCAACGTGATGAACATGGTCAGGACCGCAATCAATTAAAAATTCTTGAGCAATTACAATGGGACAAAATGAACGAATCTCCAAAGTTTTGTGAGAAGTTGAAGCTGCGTCAGCTCTCAACTTTCTGTTTTGCACAAGAGCGCAATTTCCCATTCTTGGATTATTCAATCTGTCGTTAGCCAAAGCTTTATCTCCAGGAAGATAATGAAAAGTAATAATGTATTCTGAAATGTACCAAGGTGCAGATACAATCCATACCTTCTTTTTCGATCGGTCACTTACCCTGCATTTATGTGAACAATTGGCACTGCCATTCAGGAACTGTGCTTTAGATTCTTAAAGTGAACCTTCGCCATATGTTTTTGTAATTTATTGACTCCAGCCGATATTTCTGTAAACCATTGTTCCATAGTAATGACCAATGAGGAACACTTCATCTATTGTCTTTTATGCAAAAAACTTCAGACCAGCTTCATCATGTTTGATTGTGGATGGTTTCGAGGAAACACCTAGTGCCCCTGCTCCTATTGAAAGCAACATATTTGTAGGTATTCCATCAAGAGCTTGCTTCCAAGATATTTTCCACTTGTATCACGCTATGGAAACACCGTTACTGTACAAATATACATCCCAAATGGATTGTGAATTGAAGTGACGAATGTGGTTAGGAAAAATCTGAACTGTGGGAAGTTCAGGAGGAATATTCCGTACATCCCTTCTTTTTTCACAGAAATGGCATCCAGGTCTCTCAAATATTGTTGTGCTGCAAGTAGGTCTCCTTCCATTCCCTCAATGTCGGATTTATCGTTGACTAACTGACGACTGAAAACAACTTCCAGTTATGCCCAGAAGTATCCCAAGCAGTCATCATCCATATCAACACCGACAAATCTCCTATGTTTTGGACGAAGCATACATGAAATTGCGACAGAAAATGTACCAGCGCATGTATTCACAACCAACTAATCAGGATGTATACATTTGAGGATAATATCCATCATCCACTGTCTTGACGTTTGTTCCGGTCGTAGAATTTTTCTTCTATAAGAAGATTTAGTCTGATATGAAACGAATTAAATTTAGCTGATAGAGAATCTCGGGAAGTTATTCATTCAATCAAATTTTCTAGGATGAGCTGAAGATATGACCCCAGAAATGCTGTAGTTCCCATTTTCAAAACGTGATCCCATCCTATACCATTCTTCGAGAAGTAGACTGCAGGTTGAACCACGGAGAGATGATTGAGATGGCGTGTTCTTGGATCTGATGCACAGTAACCACCTGTTTTCGGGTAATCGAGCGGTGTTTCCTTCACACTGGAAACAATTATTTTAGTCTTGTATCCATTTCCAATTTCATCATCTTCGGGGTTTTCCAATTGGATTAATTCATTCGTCGACATAATATGTTGAACCTAGAAAGAAAATTGCATTGCCGATGGTGTAACAATGACCAATATTGTTCATCACTTTTTTCTGGACGTCGATGAACGAATAACGGCCTCAATGATCTTTCGAGGTCGCCTCTATTTGAAGGGATGTTATCTGAAGAATTTGCAACGGCAGTGTCAGATGGGTGTGCAATAGGAGGACAAGGGGAAGCACATAACATACAATATTTCCTGGGTGATGTTATGTACCCGCAATGGCCAATTTTTTTCTCTACCGATGGCAAAATCTACCAATAAATTAGACAAAAGTTATTCGATCTGGCATGAATCTGTCAGGAAAGATATTGAACGCATGTTTGGAATTTTACAGAGTAGTTTTGAAATACTTAGATGGGAAAGTATAATATGGGAATTACATGTAACCATACTTATTTCCAATACGTATGTAACACTGCATAATATAATAACGTGGGAAAATAAATGATCCATGGATATCTAGACATAATTACTTCAGGTGATGTTAAAGCTATAATGGATAAAGAAATCGAACGAATGATGTAATCGGCAAAATATATTCGTGTAAATATGTTACGACTAGAAAGTGAAGCATCGGATAACATTGATGAATATGCAGAGGGGTTATATGCTACGAGATTTACGATTCACTGACCGCGATGAGCACCTTACATCTACAACATTACCTTGTAGTCCATAACGTTGAATTATGTGGATGGGAATGGAAATATCTGTATTTACTGTTAGGTGTCTCTAAGAGTGGTAATCGTGATATTTAAGGAATGGATGTAAGGAGTAGTAATATTGTGGATCCGAACATATCAATGAGAGTGCTTCGACAGTTAGATTACTGATTATATATATCAAAGAAAATAGACATAATGAAAAGAACAGATAACGGTAAAGTTATAATTATCTTGCTAGTGATCAGGGTCTGATAAAACATTTTCATGAGGATATAGTGTGGTAATGATAAACTTTGTCATAAAGTCTGCAACTATAATGAACCATATTTTGTTTGGATCGGAACTATGGAAAGTATGTGTATATTTATTATAAGGTCTACAAGAAAGTCTCAACACTATCATTACATCGCATCCAATGAGTTCAAACGGTACTACATCTCTACATAGTTTGTCAGGAAGCAAAATAAACTTTGAGTATGTGTACAAATACCATACGAGTTGTATGGCACCGTGACAATCTATACGTGCGGAGGAAATAAATTGGCCAGGGGGTATACATAAAGAATACCGATACTTCTACGATTTATTAAAGTGGTAATACGTTAGACTTATCACTTACCACTGTACTATGTGATACTTTGTTGGATTTTTAATTGAATAAGTTGTCAGATTCGTGAATTGCGAAAGGGATTGTTGACGGTATTTTAGGGAAATGGTATGGCGTGAGAATGTGAAGTTGTTTTAATTGAACGAAAGTAAAATTTTGAGCTTGAAAGCGTAGAAAATTTAGTTATTTAAAAATAAATTTAAATTATGACAATTATTTTAGGAATAGCCAAAAATTACAAAATTCCTTCGTGTTTACAAAAATCTGTGTAAACTAATTACAAGATCAATTCCATACAAAGATTGATAAAATGTCATAGTCTCAAAATAGTTCACTACTTTCCTGAATCAACAATTCTCGAATGAGAACTGCAACATGTATGCGTATATTGACATACCAGACAAACAAGCACCATTTTTCGGCATTGTAGCACATAAAGTTAATGTATTTCAATGAAAATTACAATACGCCTGTGCAGCTGCATCTTTCCATAGAAAAACATTGGTCTCAACGTCCCCTTCCCGTTGAGCAACAACAGAAATTGAAATGAAAACGAAACATTATATAATCTATACGGTGTCCAATTTGTACGGAGATATTCTGGAGTTTTTCAGGAAGAAAGAAGAGACAAAGCATAGTATTATATGATGTGGTTGTAATACATGCAAGAAACCCGTCCCATGTTTTGATGTCGTACGTGAAGTTGCGTCCGGTGTAGAGTTATTAAAAGATTAATAATGATCATATTAAAAGGTCAAGGCGGAATCTATTGCATATGTGTTAGTAACTGTCTACTAGAGATCTTGTGAAATCTATATTAGTCATGATATAGGACATAGTATGCCCTATATCATGACTATTACAGGTTTCACGACTCAAATTGCCTTTTTGGTAGATTTTTTATTTTAAATCTTTCGACGTCTGTCAGATATGGTTATAGAATGATAGGCAGTCCTCATCATAAAACAATCATTTCCTATTTTTCATAAAGTATTTGTTCGAAACAAAGCCTTTTCAATTGAAACAGAATGTTGATACCATAAATTATGCAATGTACTTTATTTACAACTCAAGAATGGTCAGAATTTGGTAAATATCAATAATTATTGTACTGAATTGCACATTTAAATATTTTATCGTCATATTTGATGACGATACGGTGGCATAAACGCAAGATTTTTCTATTAGGTTTGGTGCAGATAGATTGCACATAATCTGCAACAACAATGTTATTATGTTGTCAGTAATCGCTGCAATATTCAAAGAACTTCATTATAGTCCGTAAAATATTACTATATGAATCATCGAGATGAAAATAATCGTGAACTGTGATTGATAATTTAATCATTTGAAAAATGAAAATATAAAATATGAAGCAGATGCAATTATGTCCCTCTTGCGCTGCACACCCTTACATAGTCCAGCCGTAAGGATCAATATCCAAATGGAATGCATGAAGTTGAACTTAAAAACGGACATTACATCTTGACTAACTTGTTGAGGAAAATGTATATTGACCGTCAATACATTCTTTTTTTTCTCAATTGTTGTTTTCTAGTCTGTTATTCTTTCATATTTTCATGATTAGTTTGATAATATTAAATTGTGCACATCTCATCACTTTTGCAGTAACAAACATAAAATTTTTTTCAGTTCGTCCTCTTACCGATTTCAGGATTTCATATTAACAGATAATTTCACAACACATTCCTAGGTGCTCTTCATACCAGATATCATCATGGGACAAATATCGTAGACAACTTCATAGCTTGATCACAATTTACGTTCTAGTCATCGCATTGTACAATGACATTTACTGTTCAATGCCTATGTCATTTTAGACCATCTATCCCTGTTAACATATAACACATATTAAACTAGATTGAAAAGAACGAAGATTGAAATAACGTTATCGCACTTTTTTCCGACTTTCCACCAGTCATTTCTGATGACCACTGGCCAAAGCAGTAATTATTTTGGCAGAATCCGTCCATTATATTCTATGTTTACATAAAAGGAATTTGTACACACTATTTCTCCATGCTATATTATTTCATAACATACACAGCTAGTATACGTAAAAGACGAACAAAAAATCATACTTCAATGAAGATTTAAATAGAACCTAGAAATTACTGAGCAAACCATGTTCTAACCAAATGAAAATTTAACTTTAAACATATCGCTCTCATAACGCACACAGATCACCGTCGCATCAACAACCTTTCAAATATTGATCAACTCAGTTACGTGATGGGATGTCGTTACTAATTCGAAAGTCGTTCCCCTCGAAATTATCACCTCCTATTTCATGCTTCAATTACCACATATTTCCGCTTGATATAAATTAAACTGTTTATTTTATTCATTGTCATAACTTAGTTGATATGTAATTATGATAGGGTTTTCTGATTATGTTGATATAACACAAATAACCATGTGTTCAACCAAATGCTCCCTCGGTTATAAAGCCCTTTGAATGTGAACAATATTTTATTGATTCCACAGTTAAGACTGGTAAGAGTCTCATATTAACTCCGAATGCGGAGAGTGACATTTAGAAATGGTCAGTGTTTCATCATCAGTCACTTTCCATTTATAGTCAAATGTCAATTATGTTCCTATCCTCATTTCCCTAATAGAATAAACGAATGCAGATACCCATATTATTTTCCATTCTTATTCATAGAACTACATGACCAATTAGCAAATGGGTATGCAACTATGATAAACATACTTGAATTCATTCTAATGAATGCCAACACCATCCACGTAAATTTCATCACCTATCAACTCCACAGTCTAGTCTGATCTGCCTCCCTCTTTTTATATGCTTGTTAACGACGGTCCAGATCCTCTTTAATTGACTTGTCTACAGTATATTTCAGTATTTAGCATCCATTGAATACATCTTCATCCACAAACACATCCGTACCACAACTAATCGATTTCTTCAAAACCACAGGTTTGACGTCTTTCATATAGTTGTTATACACTTTATTTCCCTGTCGTTCGGGACTGATTTCTCGCATAGCAGTCACATATTCAAATGAACATGGCGGATGACATGACCTATCCATTGTAAAAATGTAGGAAGAAGAAGAATCATATGTAATTGTCTGATTCGTGAAGTTTCAGTAATGTTGTAATTATACCACGTCCTTATAGTAATGATAAATGATATTTATTACATATTTCTTAGTTGACATTACTCGTGATGAATTTCGTTTTAATTATACTTACTTTAATCAAATTATACAGTATAATATATAATTGACATTTCAAAGTCCAAGTCTCATGATAAAACGTTAACGGTACCTCTTTTGAAAACAAATGATCTTCATTCATAAAATCTTATTTATTTATGATATAGGTATGATTCTATGATCGCACATCCATGGGTGTCTGATATTTGTTTCTTACCAAAATTTTCAGCTGTCCATTTCATTGAATACCACTTTCCTCCATACTGTTATACATATATATACTTAATAAACTAATACTATAGACCTTATTCTAACTATTAAAATATTAAAATTGTTTCAAAAGTAAGGGATTCGGCATATAATCGTAATAAACCATTACTATACTCTTTCATAACAATAGTTCATTATTGCACTTGTTTTCATGTTAACAGTAGAAACATAACACAATAGTTTCTTTCCATGCACACGTTTCTATTACTTACATATTATGGATATAATAAATTATCCACTTCTATACAATACGTTCAGATATGAACAATATATATCTTTCCTTTTGTCACAAAGATATACGCCATTTTCTTATTACACCTCCATTATATTTACGTTTCGTTAATTAGTACTATTTGTTCTAGAGTGAGAGTGTTAATTGCCATATCCGTTAAAATCAATTCAGTGACCTAAATTACTCATACATATCATGACGCCTAAATTATCGTACAATCCTAATCCCGATTGTTGTAGAATATCAATTTTTCGACTACACCACGCTCTTTTTACTCGTCATCAGAACTAAACAAATTAATTTTATCTGATAATTTCCTAACGACTGCATTATATGGAGGTGCTTCCTTCGCATGTCAACTGAGACTTATACACACTTTCTCAGATTTTCCATTACGATGTTGTTCTTTAGTAATTCTTTCCATTATCATGTTAGTTTTGTCTATTGAATTTTTAATTAGTTCATTTGATTTTTTATTTCTATTTTCCATATGATTTTCGTTTTATTTCCTCTTTAATGACTTTATACTAATTGGTCTACTCCCTGATGTCATCACCTCGCTTTCTTCAATGTCATCAGTAACATCCCTGTAATTACATCCTACATTTTGGAGAAGTTGGGACGGTCGACGCCCTTCTCTTCCTCCGTTATATGTTTCCTTTTTATTCTCTTGTTTTTCCTCAACATGGTTACGTAGTGTTATATCATTGCTACGATTTCGAGCCGCTTGCGTCGTGGCATCAGATGTTGCCACTCTACATCGCTGTTTTCTGCCACATGCGTAATTTATTGTTTCATTCTATCTATACTTATTCCATCGTTTCCCTCTACTTTCCCAAATTTAGGAATTGTTTATAGATATTCTGCGGTATATATATATTTAAATGTTATACTTATTCCAGGATTATTGTCATTTTCTCGGCTTCGGCGACTCTGATATACATCATGTGTCAATCTATAAAAAAACAGTTTTCTGTAAATTACCAGTGCGATACATGAGTTGTACCATGCGATAGCATTAATTACAAAATTTGTTATCTTTGCTAACTATGGGCGACTTGCTTCAAATTGATTCTTTACCAAGTTTCAGTCCAACACTGTTCCTTGAAATATTTCCTCACTCCATTTCAAAGTGTTTCTTCCGTCTGTCCCAGTTTCCCAGTTTATAAAACTCATGCCTTCGATAATATCAAAACCTCTTCCCCGCTCCATTGCGGACCACTTATCTTCTCTTCAAAAACATTATTTTTCATACTTGTTTTGAACCCTTTTGGTTCACCACGACCGATATTTATCTTCCTCTCCATTTTTTGTCATATATTTTGTTGTATCTATTACAAATTGACGCATAATATATATTACTCTTGTATGTACAGGCTTTGCTTTCTTCGTCAAGCACATTCCAAATCGACGAGTTTTAAATTTCTTTCTCATTATTATTGAGTCCCGTCTTTTCTTTCATTTATATCCTTATTTCCAAATCATTCTCTTGTTCTTCTTGTTTTTCGTCACCTATTAAATTCGTAGGAACGATTGTACATTAATTCATCCCTTAACTTTCCATTGCAGTTCCTACAACATCTTTACACCGATCGATTCCATCTTGTTTCCCTCACTCCATCCTGCCAAATGTTTTCGAGAATAAAAAACCCAAAAGACCATGCAATACATTGATGCGACCGTCCCATTTACTCTTACTACCGTCATTCGGATCCTCCTCCTTTGTAATCATTTTTGAGTCATTGATGCCGTCTTCTTTCTGAACTAATTTTCATTAAAACTTCTCATTTTTGCTATACTACCAGGTGAATTAACGATGCTCTCGTAAAAATTATAAATTGTTTGGTCAATCTCATCCACATTGTCATCTGTCTTTCTTCCGTTATTGCCACGTCTGTTTTTGGATTGTGCCGTTTTGTCCACTTCAAACCCCCTTTCCTCAAGTACATCTGCTTTTCGGAAGCCTTTTTGCATACTGTGAACAACACTGGGAATCTATTTACATCCACTAAAATATTCCATACTTTTACTTCCGTTGGATTTTTCACCAAGGTCCTCATCCGAAACATCTTCCTTTCTTAAATCATTATCCGTCCTTAGATTTTTTTGTGCTTCTGAATCCTCTTTTATGTATGTCAATTTTCTTCCATATTGCTCATCTCTCTGTTCATTGTATGGACCTCCTTCATCATCAGTATTGTCTGTTTTTCCGGAACTGAATGCCTACATTCAGGAGGCGTATTTTTGGGTAGATGTAACATCTACTAGGCCATGCGAGTTTTGGGGGTCCGTGTAGGTTAGATACAGAAAACTACAGTGTTTTCATGATTACGGATTGTAACTGAAGGGAACATGTACACAATTTGAAGATAAAATGTATGGGCCACTAAATTTAGCATACAAATACTGTATAATTTAATGTATGAGACATAATAATTTACTTACAGGCGGTGGGGCATAAATGGTAGTAATAGTCCAGGCCAATATTCATGTGTTTAACATTTGAGTGTATATGTACACTACATTAATTCATTCATATGCCGTATGCAATCCTCAATGTTTCATCCATAAAATAGTCATGGGATGAATGGGAAAGTGGATAAATACTGCATTTTATGATGTATATATCTATTATATGTAGGAATGATATGATGGAATATGGGAATTATATATAGAATAATAGCAATATACATCGCAATACATGTATACCAATTTCAGTATTCGTGTTATATTTTCCAAAGGTAATATACTATGTGATATTGAAAATATCATAAGAACGAAAATGACGCCATAAAAAACGTGGAAGTAAAGAAAACATGATGAAGAGGCTCCTATTAAATATTAAGATAAATAGGAAAATGAAAAAGGAACTATAAAAACTGTGAAAAGACAGGAATAATAGCAACTAAAAACAGCATCCAAGAACTCCTCAATCAAAAAGGAAATCATTACACACAAATCCCCATTTCGAACATATGAATATAAATAATATACCGAAAAATGCCAATAAAATATCCATGATCTCAGGGTGAATGAGGTTGCCATATTGATCTGCTGACATATCGAAATAAATAAATAACTATCATTAATGAGAAATATTTAGTATGATTTATATGAACAGGATATGAAATTATTATGTTAGTAGAAAATGGTAAAGAGTATAAACCAGTTCCGGGGTTAGTCAAAGAAAAGAAGTTACCTGTTAACCGAATTCAGAAGATGTCATTACCGAAAATAAAAGTTAATAATTGTAATAGCAGCAAAAATAATGAAATGTCGATGCTAATGAAAAGATGAGATGTATACTTACCTCCGCAAAAACGTTAGCGCATGTAACTTGTTTCGATGGAAAGTGACATGATGAGATCGCCGTTTAGCATCGTTGATGAATAACCTATCTTTCCGTGGCGCTGATCGTCGCAATTTCATTTGTTATGGTTGAAACTGAGGAAGAAAATGTGCTGGGAGAATGTGAAAAATCGATAATATGGCGGGTTAAGAACAGTTAATGAAATTTTATGAAAATGGCACATAATTTGTTGACTATTTTTGAATTTAATTACCAAAAATGGCACCGGGCGGACAATTATTACCCTGTCTCATTGTAACGGCAGGGCCGAATTTTGTTTAGATTTTTAAAAATATACTACTGTCAATAAAATTTTCCAATCTTAGTTCTTCAATTATTTATCAGAAAAAGGACAACAGATAATATGGAAAAAAGTACAATCCGAAAATTAGTTAATAAAAATTTAACCTAGAGTTAAGTGTTATAGCACGTGATAAAGTTCCATGTATGGAATGTTATTATTAAGTACCACGGAAATACAACATACTATCGATGAAATTTATCTAAGAGCTGTTGTAAATCTGAAAAGTAGCTCATAGAAACTTTGAATAAACATGTTTGTTCGTTCATTTAATTCAATAGAAACATGAAACTGTAGTAGATATTTGATGCAGTCTGAATATTAGTATTTTCAACTTCCGACTATTTCTAAAATAATTCCCAAGTTTTACTCAAGATGTGTGCGGCAATAAGTCCCAACTTGTACACTGCCTCCATCACCATGCAACGACAATATCGTGATTACGGTGTCATTATAATGTAGTATTATGCATATACTAGTTAGGAACGCCGACCAGTCCATTACATCCAAGACGAACCATTTTAAGAACAGGTGCATTCTTTACAACTTCCGGGGGTTTGGATGTAGTTCCACCCACAATTCCAAACCGACAAAGTAGTATACACGGTAGTTTAAACGAATTTTTGTACATCCCAACATACGTACCACCTTCTCTTCGGCGTTACCTAAAACAACGAAAGACAAACTTCTTCACAAAAATTCCATTATCTCCGAAAAATGTCTTTCTTACATCAGCAATCGGTGGTTTTCGACCTGTGGGTAGTGGTTGGAGTAAGTAGTCCGTTAAAACGTTTACAGTCAGTATCCCTGTGCACACCTTCCCTTCACTATAGAAAAATTGTAACAGTTATAAAAAATGATACATGTTAAGATGTACTATTTCTTTTTCAGTAATAAGTTTGACTCTTAAATTATCAAGTAAGGACTTACCTGATACTCACTGTAGGGTTAAACTTATTACATGTAATGGATATATGTCTGCAAAGCGAAATGTGGTTTATACTGTGAATTTTAACTCACGTAATACTTGGGTTGCAAATATTTACACGTTTTGAAATTGTACAAAGTTTACATGGAATAACAATGCACCGTTGGATTAGTTTTGTGTATTGTTTGTCATGCATCCAATGTATCGTAATAATAATTTGAGTGTAATGAAATGATGATGTTACCGCTGATTGGTTGTCGTACATGAATTTCACATTGTTCACGTACATGATGGGCTTTTAAAAATTTCATTACATTATTGTCTAATCACGTTGGGAACGTTAATGAAACATGTCTGTCTCATTTTGGTGCGTTGAATCAATGAGTAGTAAATGTAATTATGTGAAAAAAGTTGAATTTTTCCCTCAAGATATGATTCATTTTAGCAATAATAATGTTCTAAAAATGTTCTGCCGCTATATTACAACGTTATGTTTGTATTGCAGGAAAAAGAATTTTTATCACAAATGTGCTATTCGTATTGCAGAATATTGTTCCGTTTACACAATTACGAGACGTTTTTGTAGTAAGCCCTCCACTGTATGTAAGAATAAATTGCAATTGTAATGGATGGGGTCTGGTTTGAACTCTTTTAAGTCACCCCGTGATACTATGGCATCATTGGAGTGTATCCAATCTTCGTGGTTACGGCTGTGTATACTTGGCCTCCAAATACTCATTCTTCGTGCTTGAATGACTTTTTTATGATGTTTACATCAAAATTATCTGTTCATTTCTAAAACATATCGGCTCGAAGAACATTCTGACTCATCTTCAGCTGCTGTGTCCATGTATTGGATGTTATGCATACTTTTCAGAACTTCTGCAATGTGTCGATTGAATTAATTAACCTGCATACAGCCCAGAAGTATCCCCATCTTTCCAACCTATCATGCCTGCCACGGCATACAATGCAGATTCAGTTGGTCTTAATTGATTAGACATGTCTACGAACATGTTTCGCTACGGACAGTTTGGTACTTGAACACTGACGACGCATTATTAGTTGGGCTTTGCATGTGAACTCATGTGTAGCCTCTCCCCACTCACTTTGCGCAAGGCATATGCAGAAAAATTAATCTCAGTTATGAAATTGATCGTTAATCCTGGCTGGACAATGTGCCAGTTTTCTTGGACCATTTTCATACCTTCTACAATGATATGTACAGACGGAGATGATTCAAGTCCAATATCTTACTCTAATCGCCTCCAGGTCAACCTGTTTAATTGCTTTTGTTCCTTCAATTGACGTTTCACAAGAACCATACAGGTAGTTGATATTCTAAATTGTAAAACACCTACAATTTCAGCACATTCTGCACAGCTAGAGTTATATGAAAGCACGCCATCACCTGCAATCCGTCTCAAGAGTCCTCTCTATGAGTTATAGCTGCATCTTTCTCCCCATTATCACGCATGACGATTGAATGTAGTTCAAACAATGTCATTGTTCAATCTTTGCTCAAGGTATGTTCTATAGCATATATGTAGTTGTCCAGGTGAGAATTGTTACGCAAAACCGACTTTAGAACATGGCGGTAGCTCTCCAAATTCATTCCACCGACGTGGCGGGTGGGTATGACCGGGTAAGGGCACGATGTGAACAACGATAGGACCAAATATGGGCACAATTTGAACAAACAACTCTAGTACTTAATGCAAATTTGGCTTGTCCAGCAATCTACCTTCCTCTTGATGGTATTTATTGAATTCATGGACCAGTTTTATATAATTACATACAACCGATTTCAATTTAGTGTTGTGACATGTTCGTACCCCACCTCCCATGTATTTAGCAGCACATCTACCGTCAACATGCTCTCTAGGCTACCATCATGCGAAAGAAACTAGTTCTTGCAACGAATAAATGAGATTCAGACATGAAATGGGAAAATAAGACGAGGACGATAGGTATTGATCGGTGACGAAATTTGTCACAAGAAGCACTGAAAACACGGAGGTAGTTGACATTAAATATATCCCACAAGTGTTATTATTGTATACAGAAATATGGGAGGGCAAGCCGTTTACAACCAACTACTTGCATATCTGAAATTGAACGGCACTAGTCACCTGCTCATCGCTCAGAACCTTAGAAATAGTTGCAGTATATTCTCTAAGAGTCCTATTGGGGAATGGTCCGGAGCAACGGCCGAGTTAAAATATGGATCGAATAAGGGACTGACTGCATATGAACCATTTGATGTTTTGGCAGCGTTGTATCACTGTTCTTTCAGCTTTTTGGGCAGCAGGTACAAGGGAGAATCAGTAAAAACCTCCACCCCTGCTCCATTCATACCAAAAAGCTTTCCACTGGATGTATCCACACCCGTTTCACAAAGAACATAGGTCCGTCAGCAAACCTCGCTTTTTCCAGGCGTCTATAATGAAAATAACTACTGTAAACGTAGTCTGTACCAATGAAGTTTTGTCTGCATGAAAAAGAACAAATCGGACACGGTGCGTCCGCAGTATTA